>JANFOE010001220.1:0-112638 GCA_025667525.1 Glebionis coronaria
ATAAAGAATTATCCTTTTGTGGCTTCTAAGATATAATTGATACGATATTAAAAGACAACAACGAGGAGCTAAAAAGATAAATGGGAAATGGGTCAAACTCGTAGAACAGCAAAAAAAAATTTCTCATGGTTACCCGTTGCATCTTATTGTAGTCCTGAAATAGTATAAAACATATTTAGTTTTAGGTAGATACCTAATTCCCATTGAATATACCATCAAATTTGCCAGATACGAAATGATAATAGTGCATTATAATAAAATAGAGCGGTAAAACAAATCAGAAAAACAGAACCTCCTGACATGCCTTAGCATACGGCGTCATCACTTGGATGATCTTAACAACTCAGGTCCTTTGCAGTCTGAACCAAAGCAGAGACCATGTGAACCTAAATCCGCTTCTGCATATTTGTGGACCTTTAAACTTTACTAAATGAGGGAGCAAAACCAGGCTCATAGCAGCACCAAGGTACATTCCAGCTGTCGTAAGATAAAGAGATATTGAACGTTCATGTGGGGTGGCCCACAGTGCTAAAACAGTATAAACCGATGGAAACATAAACCCTTTGCTCGACTGACAAACACCTGCAGCATCTGCACTACTTTACATTGAATAACTAGGTTTTCAATTACATATACAATCGCTGCATATTCAGATAAAATAGATTAGTGATATTCTCTTCTTGGTTTTTTCTTACCAGTTTTCTCAAACTTGTTGAACTTAACGACACATGTGTCTGATTCAATCTGAGACGAGAAAACTTGATCAACCCAAACACAACACTGTTTCCCTTTTCCCTTTTTAGATTGCCAATGATATGCACCGGATGGAGACTACATAAACAGAAAAATAATGAATACGAAGTTAAACCAAAAATGTAAAAATAAATAGCGTACAAATTAAATTCACATTGTTGATAAAGCGTCCCACCCCCAAAGTTCGTCACCGGTATCTACAAGGCATAACATGGACTAGTCTATGCTCCAAATAATACTAATTGGATTTCAAACAGCATGATTTTGGGTTTAAAGCTTCTTGCTAAAATTTTTTTAGCCTTTTAGTCAATTTTTATCACAGCACAATGCAACAAGTATATTCACCAACTTCAAATGCTAAATGAGACCATAAAAATTTTACCTTGAGTTCGTAGGTGATACTGTGGGCTGCATCGAAGCATGCACCCGGTATTCTTCCATGTTCACGTAACTCTAGCCTGCGTGCTTCTCCCAACATACCTCTAGATCGGAACCAATAACATTGAATTATCTAGCAGTTGAATAAATAGTGAGAAGCAAAACTGAGTTGACTTCAACTTGAGCTGAATCGGAAATTAGAAGCAGGACCAAGCCAAAACTCCCACAGATCCTACAAAGATAATACCACGCCAGATTTTTTCTATGTGTCAGCTCATGACTTTCTTGCTTTTGCATTTGGATCGTCCTTATGAATGTTTCTATTGACCTTGCCAACAAGATCAGCTCGAACATCAGCAAAATTTTTTTATATATACCACCACCAACTCCACCATATAGAGCCGTTGAGGAACCACCAAGGCCACAACCAGTTATAGCCTCAAATGATAATTTACTTGTAAAATCCTAAACTTCCATATTTACTTGTAAGAATTTTTATTTTTTTATATACAGATTCGGATTTAATCAATTTAGCAACATAATAGACACCTTAATGCTACTAATTGATGCCTTAAAAAAAGAAATTGATGCCATAAAACCATATTAGAACAGATGCCGTAAAACCATATTAGAACAGATGTCGTAAAACCATATTAGAAGAGATGCCGTAAAACCATATTAGAACAAATGCCGTAAAACCCTGTTAGAACAGATCCTTATCAATCACAATAAATCGCAACTTTGCGCCTTATCCTTCCCTAAATCATCGATAATCTTTGCACAACGATCATAAATACTCTCCATCTCAGTTGTTTTAATGTCAGCTCCCACGTATTCGACGCTGCTCAAGCAACCACAGGACGATCAATTTGAATCTCAACTTCACCTTCTATAACCTTGGTTTCTACCTTAATCCTAACACCAATATCTTTCAAAAACGCTTGCATAAAAGCTCTATTCATATACATATCTAAAGAAACAATTCCTTGCTAGCAAGCATTACCAAAGGTATATCAAGATTGATGGACTTCACCATACCTATTGTAATTGCAGTTTACCAGTACCAGTTTGGCCAACTAAGAGCACAGGATCGAACGACGATCTTGCCTACTTTGACCATCTAGACGATGACTCCAACAGTGTTACGTCCCTTGGTCTGACCAACTATGTACTCGCAAACAAGGTGTGGCTCGAGAGAATAGTCAAGAACAAGGCTAAGTATGTGAGGTTAGGCCTCACTACGTTCGATTCGAGTAAGGTCATGTTTCGATACCTTACTTCCACCATCTTATGCTTCGTCTGTTTGAAGGTACACACTTCTGAAAATGAAAAACAAACATTTACAAGTTACCCTCTCACATTTTCTAATCCTAAATTTATTATCATCCATTTAAAGACTAATATTTAATCATTTTTATTAATTGCCATTTGATCAAACAGTTGGAGTGCATAAAAATTAAACACCATATAAAGCTCATAGGATGAACGAGCAACACATATAACAATAACTAAGTACTCTAATATATGAACAAATGAAAGTGTGGTTTATATGATATTTCAATCAATCAAAAAACTGACTCATTTAAAAAAAAGGTACCTCGTTTCCATGTTCCAACACTCTTTATTCGCCATAAACAACGATTTATATTACATGTGTCAGTAAATCAATGAAAATCATTATCTGATTGCGATCTACTGCGCTTTGATTGGTATGTTTATAATCGGGACTGTGTTTGATCTAAATGAGGGTTTGCTAAAGTAATACGTGTGTGTTTGAGAAGTTGACAGTTTTTGCCCCTCCGCGTTTTGAAATTTACATTATCTACCCTTGAAGTTTGGCATGTTTTTAAAACGATACCTTTTAGTTTGTTTTCTAAGTTTTCTACGGATGAAAGGTTTTCTCTAGATCCCATCTATATATATATATATACATATATATATATATATATATATATATATATATATATATATATATATATATATATATATATATATATATATATATATATATATATATATATATATATATATATATATATATATATATATATATATATATATATATATATATATATATATATATATATATATATATATATATATACGGGAGTGTTATTGTGGTGTACATCATTAAAATAGGTTATATTAAGCACACTTTAAGACCATTAGATCAATCATAATGAGTAAGATCTAAATTTAATTACCTGAATGGTATATTTGTAATTAAGTGGAAATAGATGGCACTTTATAACAACTTTATTCAGTTAGTATTAATATTTTAGCTTTCGTATTGGTGGCCATTTTTTCTTTACTACTGTACTAGTTTGTACCACTAGTTTACATGTATTTTTTATTGTTTTTTTCTGTTGATAATTAACACTAGTTAGCGTTTTTTTCATCATATTATTTTTAACATAAATGATACACATTAGTTTTTAAGATACTCAACTTGATACATATAAGTTTTTTCCTTGTTACAGAACTGATAGTTGAGTTTTTACACACCTTTGACTTTAGGAAAAATCAAAAGAGGTAATTAATGGTAAGCACGACGGTTTAGGAACACCGTGCACAAATGACCCAAAGTGAGGAGAGTTGGAGGCTAGTGTGTTGCGTAAGAAATGATTAATGTTTGTGATTATAATTATAATAAAAGAAAATGAGAAAGAAAAGAGAAAGGATGACGGTTACGATTCTAAATTAAACTAAGACGAAAAGTCGTGCCCGTAAAACCGTAAAAAGTGACTAAATTTAAAAATTAACCTAAAAATTCCTAGAAAATTGGAATAAACCCTAAAAAATGTAATTAGAGTTTACAAAAAAAATCAAAAATCACTCAAACCTTTTATTTAATTAAATAATAAATTTTAATGCTAATTAAAGCCCAAAAAATCAATTTAATTAACAAAAAGCCCAAAATGAGATTTTCAACTTGTAAACCTCTAAAATAACTTAACTAAATAATAAACTATTTTTGAAAAATTTAAAATTAATTAAAACTATTTAAAAATGATTAAAAACTATAAAAATAATAAAATAATTCTAAAAAGTAATTAAATGACAAGAAATTAATCTAAAAGTTTTAAAATTCCTAACTTAATGTATTAAACCTAGGAAAAATGAAAAACTTGCAAAAATATTAAAAACTAATTTTAATAATAAAATAATAATAAAATAATATTAAAAATTCAAAATTTATAAAAAATTCTAAAAAAGTTACAAACTAGTTTATTTTAACCTAATTTAAACATAAATGAACTTGAAATACCAAAAATACCCCTAATCGACCTCCAAATGGGTCAAATAGTGAAACAGACCCTTAATGGGCTAAATTAAGGCCCAATAAAAAAAAGTTCACAAAAACGGCCCAAAACATCTAGTTAAGCTTAAAATTCAATTTTAAACACAAAATTTCAAAGGCCCAAAAGCTGAAAGTGAGCTTATCATAGCTTATTTCAATGCAGCTTATTCTTAATGGGCTTTTTGGCCTATTAAGCTATAAGCTGATGCCATAAGCTGAAATTTGACACACAACCTTCTATTGACCTAATTAAGTTGTTTGTAAAAAGAATTTTTGAATAAGCCTAAGAAATAAGCCTGAAATAAGCAAAAGCTCTCTACAGAAAACGACATAATAGTCGTTTTTGAGTTCTAGACCAATTCAAGGGCTGATTCTTGTTGCAAAAGGTTTTAAATGACAAAACTAAGCTTAATAATAAAAAATATTTCCAAAAAGCACAATGAATAAGCTGGAATAAGCAATAAGCACTTTATGTAAAAGTCAACTTAGTTGGTTTTCTAGTCAAACCTAAAAGTCAAACCCTAAAAAGTTCCAGAATAGTCAAATGGGTCAAATAAGGAAGATTGATTACAAAAATAAAGTTGTTGCAGGTCTGGATAAGCTATTATAGCTTATGAATAAGCTAACTGAAAATTAACACTAGCAGGGGCTAGTTTTGGGTGTCCAGCAGTGGGAAAAGTTGCCACTGCTTGACTATCTTGACTTTTTGTCTTATATGGATTTTTGTTGGATTCAAAGCACACAAAGGCACCCTTATAACCAGTGGGTTATAAGGAGTCAATCACAATCAAATAAACACAAATCCAATCAGCCAATTAATATAGTTTAATCAAAACATGCCCAGATATTGCACAGACTTGGATAATAAGCAGTTTTGCACAAATAAGCAGATTTAGCAAGATTAAGCCAACCAAAGTTCACCAAATGCACACACAAGCTATAATTAATTCAAATGAACATAAATAAACTTGTTTACACACTGGCTTAAAGATTAGACAAAGATTCAAGCTATGATAGTTACTGATGAACAAAGAACAAACAGAAAAAGAACTTTGTTGATGTATTTGACCACAAGCCTAAATTCAAACCCTCAAATCTCTTAAACAGGTTATATAAAATTTGTTTAAACCCTTTTTAACCCTAAACATGCATACACTCTAGGTGTTTCCAAAATTTTAGGTCAAAACATGCAAAATCAAACAAGTTATAGCACAAAGTAGGAATTGATGTTTAAAAACTCAAGACTTGCATATATCAGCACAATGTCACTTAATAAACAGATACAATCTCAAACCAACACTTAACTCCTACTCAAATTAGCATTCAAAGCATAAACCAGTAAACCCAAACACCCCTTAAACTTTTTAAATCAAAATTTAACAAAGCAAATGTGTATTTCAGGTCAAGCCAAGCATAGATATGCATCATAACATCATTCTCATGCATATTCAACAAGATTCAAGCACCAAGAACAACACATACAACATCAGTACACCAAATCACTTAAAACGAGTATTTTTAACAGATTTTTGGTAAAAAGGCTCAAACCTCATGAATGTACATCCACACTCACGAATTTTTGAGCTTATGTGCCTAGCTTATCAAGGCACAAGCTTCCAATAGGCTGCTAAGAACAAAAAGGTTAGAACAAGCAGTTTATATAAAAAAGGAAAATGGAAAAAGCTGATTAATGATGAGACTGCTTTTATACATGGTCTCATCGTCCAAATCGGCCTTAAAATGCATAAAATATCATAAAATATGCCAAATATATGCTCGTGTTTGTTACTTGTGTATTTTTAGGTACGGATATTGAGGAAATGGCAAAAGAACACAAGAATCAATCAAAAACGAACACGGGAAACAAAGTCGCACAATGAACCGGGCCCAAGTTTGGAATTTTGCAAAAGGACCCTTGAAGAATTGAAGATTGGCAAAATTAGTCCCTCATCTTTGAAGAACTTGTCACAATTGACCCTCCAAATGTCAATTGTACAAGTATGGACCTTAATATTTGAAGATATTACAAGATCAGTCCATCAAGTTTGAAGAATATACAAAAGGAGCCCTTGTTTAAAGGTTTTGAAGAAGTTGTGCCACTTTTGACAACTTGTCCAAAGTTGTTATGCACAATTTGGGCGCTGATAACCTTTATTTACAAAGTGAAAAGAAAAGAAAAACTTGGGGACCAAATTTGCCAACTGCCCAAACAAACCCACCCACTCAGCTTGTGACACCTCAGCCCTACCCACCCATTTACCCACCACCCACCCAACTAAACCCTTTTGCCCGACCCAACCAACCAACAAACCTTAATACCCGGTTTTAATATTTAAACGTGGTCAAACAGTCAACTAAACCCACTTAATCCCACCCTTTCCCTCCTTAACAGTTTTTTAAAAAACATTTAAACCCAAAAAGGATTAAACCCCCCTCCCTAATTACCATAAACCCTAAATTAACCCAGACTCAATCAACCCCAAATCAAAGGGTTTTTACCCCTTATTATCCAGATGAGTAATTCACTTTACCCTCATCTTATCCCACTCAAAACCCCTTTCCCCAACACAACCATGTGAGCAGTAGGACCCTCCCCTGCCCATCGTTTTCACACCAAAACCCCAAACCCGACAAATCAAACGGCAAAGCCTCACTCCTTGGTCCCCAAGCGTAATTGAACGTCCAAGATCAATCCTACACAGCTGGAATGTCACTCTCCATCACATGGGCACAATTTGACCACTTTGAAGATTGAAGACCAAGGGCTTTTTAGGAATTCTGCATACTAGGGTTTTAGTTTCTAGTGTTTTCCATTTCATTGTATAAATAGGAGTCGTATGTGACCCTATTCTCTTGTTCCAGTTTTTCTTCAAAATATTTTGTAATTCCGTTTTTATAAAATTAAAGTTTGGTGTTTGTGTTGGAGCAATTTAATTCCTTTTAATGTTTATTTAAAGTTGTTATAAATTAATGAAGATAAACTAAGTTCCATTTAAATTTGTGAAAGCTTTGTGTGAGTTAAGATTTTCAAAAAGGATTCAAAAAGGGCTCAACTTTCATAAATCCAGTTTCTTGGAAGTGAAAGTGGAAAAGGAGGTGGATTTGTGAGGTTGTAGTTGTTTAGAAACGTGTTTGAAAAGGTTTGGAAGTTTTTGGAAAAGTTTTTAAGAAGAGAAAAGAAAACAGAATATATTGCTTGTATCCTTGTTTTTCTTTTTTGATCTTTCAGGTTGAATTGTGTTGCTGTTAAAGGTTCAGCATACACCCGTGTGTATTGGAAAAGGCATTGCTGCCTTGGTTGAGCCTGGATGTGGGCTTGACAAGGTATCTCTTGTTTCTTTGTTTTTATTTTCAGAAATATTTGAAGTCTATGTGATTTTGCATAAATCTGTTAAGTTGTGTGATTTTATTGTTTGGTTTGAGTTATTCTAGTATTGTATGCATGCTAGTTGATTATAGAATCAAGTTGAGTGTGTTTTTAAATCATTTTGTTTGAAAAATCTTGTTTTCAAATTTTAAAAGGGTGTTTGGATAAGTGTTTTAGCAGGGTAGAAATCTTAAGTTGTGATTTAAAAACGTGTTAGAGTTATTGGAAAAGGTTGAGTAGGATTGTTTAAGTTGCTGGCTAGTTAGTTCATGAGTTTGGAACAAGATTAGAAGAAACTTGTGTGTTTGAAAAGTGAATAGAGTAGCCTAAAATCTGTCATATTCATTTATCTGCCAGTCTTGATGATTTTGTGAGCTTGGATTGTGTAATATGTTAAGACTTAGGATGTTTTAGGTTTGCAGGTTGCTAGTGTACCATTTTGTGAAGTGGTGTGCATAAGTTTGGAGTTTGAAACTCATTTTGGTGCAAGCTGTTAGTAAAAAAAACCACCAGACCTAAGCCTTTGTTACAACAACCTTGAAAAGCTTTTGTGTGCATTTTTTTTGTGAATCTTATGTGCTAAGTGTTTGTTTTTCTGCTTGTTATTGACTCCCTACACTCCAAAGAGTGTAGGGGTGCCTTTGTCATCCAAAAACATCCACAAATTATCACACCAAGCTCCTCTTGGTTTGTATGTACAAGTGGTGAACTCATTCACTTGTTCATCAGAAACTTAGGCAGACCTGGCCACGTTTCTGCTCATAAACAGCTTAATCTTGATCTATTTTGTACTTTGTTTGTGTTTTAGTAAGTAATTAAGTTACTGGATTCAAGTTTAAAAAGTAAAAAAAAAAAAGAAAAAGTTGTAAAAAGGTCACCCGCAACGGACTCGAACACGCGACCCCTCGCTGGGGGACTAAGCGTGCTTACCATTGATCTAGATGCCTTTTTACGTTAAGCTTTCATTTCATTAAGTATTTAACCACGTTTTTGTTTTGGCTTGTTTAAATAAGCCGTGGGATTTTAAGCTTATTCTGGCTTATTTATTAAGCACTTTTGCTTCTTTCCATTTTTCCTAGGATATTTATAAGTGTTAGGATTTTTCTGATTAAAATTTTTATTTTTCCTTTTATTTAATTAATTTCTAGGATTATTTTTAGTTTTAAATTTAGAAAGTCTATAAAAAAATAGTGAACAGTAATTAAAAAATACAAAAAAATAGTTTTTAGGTTTTAATTTGTATTTTTGAGGTTTACATTTCAAAAAGTTTTCAAAAACTTTAATTTTTAATTTCATTTAATTTTAGGGTTTTTAGGCAACTTTAAAAATTAATATAAAATTAATTAAAAGGTTTTAGGAACTTTAATTTTCATTTTCTTCTTAGTTAGAATATTTAGGATTTTTGAGAATTTTTTAGAATTTATTTAAGAACTTTTAATTTTTTAGATTATTTTATTATTATTTTATTCATTAAAATAAAAAGTTTTATTTTTAACTTTTTTTCATTTTTCCTAGATTCTAGACATTAAAATAGGACCTTTTTCACCTTCCAATTAATTTTTAGGTTTTTCAATTAATTTTTAGATTTAATTTAAGATCTAATAGATTTTAATAGTTTTTAGGAGTTTAAAAATAGTTTAATTTGGTTTTAAAATTTTTAAAAATAGTTTTTAGTTTAATTAGGTCATTTTTGAGGTTTACAAGCTATAAAATCTTGTCTAGGGCTTTTTAATATTTAAAAGTGATTTTTAGGGCTTTAATTAGCATTAAAAAGTCATTATTAAATTAATTAAAAGGTTTTGGCAAGTTTGGATTTTTTGCAAACTCTTAGAATTTTATTGTGGATTTTTAGTAATTTTTAGGAATTTTTAGATTAAAATTTTAAATTTTGCACTTTTTACGTTCTACGTCGTAACTTTCTAGTAGTGTTTTTGCCTTATTTTTCTATTTTTTCGTCTTCGTCATTTTCTCTCCTTTTCTTCTTGTTAATAATCAAAAACATAATTCAATCATTCATTACACAAGACACGTGCCTCCTCGAGAGAACGAACTCACTCTTAGGGTCATTCACACACGGTTTTCCTAAATCGTCGTGTACGCTTACCCTATTTTAGTTGCTTGTTTTTCCTAAAGAAAGTAGACTAAATTTACAACTATCAAAATGGCGCCGCTGCCGGGGAGGCGTGTTGTGTTTTGATTGAACCATTGTTGTTTTTCTATATTAGCCATAATAGTATTTGTATTAATAGCACTCTATTAATACGTATTATCGTTTTTCGGTTTTTGTGTGAATATTATTACTATATTGTATACGTAGAACAATAAATACACAAGTACTCCAAATACGTGAGCAATCACAACCTTGATTCGGGATTTCATCACTCGATCATTGTATTCGAATCTCAAACCAAAGAAAAAGGCAAAAATAGATAAATACTTTCGTGAAGCTTGATTTTGATAATACAAACTATAAGGTGGGTATAAGGCGGTTGTATTTCACAACCTAAAGGAAAAAGGCTCTTAAGTGCTTCGCGCCGCCTCGTTTCCTCCGCTTGCTTGTGCGTATTTGATTTTGAGAGTGAATCGAGGGTTTTTCCGCCCAAAGTATTATTACATATCATATATATTTTCTTGGTTTCCATTTGATTAAACCCTCTTGAACGATTTGGTGTTCCACCATCGTTCTAAAGTCATCGAAGGCGTTCACTCCACATGATCGTTTTCATTCCTTGAGGCCTTTTTAATCAAGAGATTTGATTAGTGAGGAGATTTGTGGACTCATTGTCTACTTAATATATTCACCAATTCCAAAAAAAGGTTAATACAATCAAAAACCACAAAAAAATTGAAAAAACACAAAATACCAAAAAGAATCTTCTTTGCTCGTCTCCACGTTGTACGTGACGTTTATGCTCACTCGTAATCAAGCAAAACGTGCACGTAGACGCAAGAACAAAACTCCTACTAAGACCCATTCTAGTGAGGAGTCTCCAAGTGAGGAACCTATTGTAGAACAAGAAGCTATCATGGCTAATCGTACTATGATGGAGTTGCTTCAAGCACCCACCGAGGGTTTTGGAGAGGCCATTGTGATTCCCGCCATCCTTGCGGAGAACTTTGAGATCAAGACGGGTTTAATGTCTATGCTTCAAGCAAACAAGTTTCGCGGTCACGAAAAAGACAACCCACATTATCACATTAGGCAATTTAATCGTCTCACCGCGACAAGCAAGTTTAAGGATGTACCACACGATGCCATTAAGATGATGTTGTTTCCTTACTCGTTAGATGGAACCGCCAAGATTTGGCTTGAGAAAGAACCGCCGAATTCGATTTTGTCATGGGCCGATCTCGTGTCTAAATTTGTGAATCAATTTTTTCCACCATCTAAGACAACACATTTGAAAAACGAGATTTCACGTTTTACACAAAGACCAAATGAAAGTTTTTCAATGGCTTGGGAAAGGTTTAAAGAAATGTTACATGAATGTCCACACCATGATTTTTCCGAATTGCATCAAATTGACACTTTTTATAATGGGCTTAATGAACATGAACGAGATTATTTAAATGCCGCCGCGGGTGGTAATTTTTTGTGCAAAACGACCAATGAGGCTTTGAAAATCATAGAAAATAGGTCTAAGGTCTATAGCCCTCGTAACACACCGAGTGTTGCCAATTTGGGCTCGTCATCATCTCGTTCCATTAATGCCTTGCAAGATGAAGCAAATGAGGAGAATCGGTTTTTCGATAGGTTTTCGACTCTTATGTCTCATTGGAAAGCTCAAGAAGCTTCAAACACCGCTTCGGTTAAAGCGGTTGCTAAGAGTTGTATTTCATGTGGTGGAGCTCATGATTTTTCCGAGTGCATTACCGCGGATGGTAACACTTCGAATGCTTATGTAGCCACGGGAACTTATAACCAAATCGGTCAAGGTTCCCGCCAAAATCAAGCTCCACAAAATCAAAATGCTAATAACTATCGAAACAACAATCAAGGTAGAAATTACCAAGGAAATCAAAGGAATTATAACAAGGGTACTTATCAAAGTGGTAATGGGCAAATTTCAAACCAAAACCAAAACCGTGATTTTCAAACTCCTACTCAAGGTTTTCAAAATGCTCACACTAAAAATTTGCAAGGAGAATTTTTAGATTATACTAAGGCTAATGATGCTAAGTTTGATAACATGCAACGTGAGATGATTAGCTTAAGATCCGAGTTGAAAAACGAGCTTAAAAACGAACTTGCTAATGAACTTAAAACTCATGCTAATAAAATGGAAGGAAATGTCACACGACTCCAACAAAATCAACAAAAAATGGAGCAAGGACAACATGAGATTAAGCAAGAATTGTTAAAAGCGGATGCTAGGCAATCTAAGTTTGAAGACCGTATGGCTAAAATGTTTGAAGCTATCATGTGTAAGCCCTCTTCTTCGGGTGGTCTTCCTAGTGATACCATCGTGAACCCGAAAGGAGAATTGAAGGTTATTACTACTCGTAGTGGTAAAACTTTCAAAGAACCCACTTCTCGTCCAAGTACTTCTATGGAGAAGGAAAAAGAGAAAGAACCCGAGGTTGTGGTTGAAAAGGAGCACATTGCAAGCCCACGAAGTACCGCTCAAACCACACCTACGGTTGAACCTACACCCATCATGGAACCCGAGATTCCAAGGCCGATGCCTATGCCTAATTTGCCCCAACCCACACCACCTTTACCCTACCCATCAAGACGAAACAAGGAAAAGGCACAAGAACGAAATAATTATCAATTTGAACTATTTATGAAAATGTTTCGTGACTTGCATTTTAATATAAGTTTTGCCGACGCCTTAGTCATGATGCCTCGATTTGCCGCGAACTTCAAAAGTATGTTGAATAACAAAGAAAAATTGCAAAAATCGTCTAGTTGTTCTTCGGTTTTTCTAAGCCGCATACCTCAAAAAGTCGGTGATCCTGGAAAGTTTTTAATCCCATGTGCTATCCAAGACATGGAAGAATGCTACGCCTTGGCCGATCTTGGTGCTAGTAATAATTTGATGCCTCTTGAGATTTTTAAATCACTCAATCTTCCAAATCTCACTCCTTCAAGAATGTCAATCGAAATGGCCGATCATTCTACGATTCTAGCTTGTGGAGTTGCCGAGGACGTCTTTGTGAAAGTTGGGAAATTCTATTATCCCGTAGACTTCATTGTTGTTGATATTCCCATCGATCCTAAAGTTCCATTAATTTTAGGTCGATCTTTTTTGGATACCTCGAGAGCACTTATCGATGTGCATGCAAGAAAAATCACTCTTCGTTTCAATGAGGAAGAACTCGTCATTAATGCAACCCAAAACTCCACTCTTTCTCATGTTTATTCGATCACATCTTTGTACAATGTCAATCCCACCAAAAGCATTTGTCACAAGATTTCAAAAAGAGTTGTTGAAGTTGTTAAGAAAAATGAAGTTCCGTCCCCTCCACCGATGGAGGTTAAGAGTGTTAAGCCTATGATTCCAATCTCGAGTGATTCTTCGGATGATGAATACGTTGATCCCGATGGGGAGGTTTTCTTTATTGACAAAAGATTTGAAAACTTGCCACCACCTAAACCAAAACGCTTTCAAAATGTGAGAATTTTTAGTGTGACTAACATCGTTTTAGATACACCAAATATTTTTGACATAATTAAATCGGGTTTTCACAAGGAGAGTTTAAAAGATGAAAAAGGAAAAGATTTTGAATTTAATTTAAAAGATTTTTCTACAATTCTAACTCCGTCATCACCGCGTTCATTGAGTACTACAAGCTCGTCTTCTCCTTTTGACGATGTTTTGTGTGGACCTAGTGTGGGGGAAGCCCCATATGTTCCCTCCCCTTTCTCCACCGAGGACGAGATATTTGATCCTGGAATTGCTTATATAGGGAAATCTCGGTCTTCCACCGATGCAATAAATGGAAAATCTTTTCATTTGATTGGTGCGAGTCTACCTTGAGTAGCTCAATGTTTTGCCTTACCCATTGTCCCACCCTTCTATTTCTTCTCTCCTATTTTCTTCTATCCCATTGTGATTTGTGTTGGAGTTGTGTTGTCTCGTCTTTCATCCGAAAATGAGGACGCTATCTTTGACCCCGGTATACGTTTATCGGATTTTTAAAGTACTCCACGTGCTTTTGGGCCTTGTTTATCATGTAAGCCCCACCAAAAATTGACCAAACCATGATTATCCCTAAATGATCACATTTATGGGGATTCGAGTCGAGCTTTTGACTCGGTTATCAAAAACAAGGTGCCTCGTGGGGGAGACCCATGCTTATCCATGTACATATTATTGCTTTCTAATTAGTGTAATGTGAGGGGATTTGTGCCCTTCCAACCTTTGTTCCGTGGTTGTTTGTGAATTGTGTCTTTTAGATCATCATCTTCACGATTGGAGCCTCTCGTGTTCGTTTCATGGGAGCACTCGATCGTTTGCTTTGGAGGCCTTTCCCAATATCCATATGATATATCCTTTTATGTTCTAACCTTAGGTTTTTAGCACACTTCATAAACGGCTATTACTTATTGGTTACACCCTTTCCATGCTAGATTAGGCATTCGACTACGTCTCTAGTATGGGGGTGTTTGCACCCCTAGACTCGAAACATTGAGGACAATGTTTAACTTTAGTATGGGGGGGTGAATAGATACTTGCCTTGCCAAACCTTCACGCTTTCCAAAGTTTATCGTTTTGTTTATCGTTTTGTTGCAAAATAAGGCTAAAAATGGCCAAATTTTAAATTTTTTTCTAGTTTTTCATAAGTGTTTGAAGACACGAATGTAGATTTTCCGATGGCGAGAATAAGAGTAATTTTTGACTCGACCGTGCGTGTTGAGCACTTAGCTTTGATTCCTTAACTACACATTAGGCTAAGTCTCTTAAATGAGGACGAGAAATGATAGAGTTAATTATAAGTTACTATGCAAAACGTAGAGTACTCGTATTCTTTCAAAAACTCATGTGTTCTCGTTGTTTGCTTATTCTCCCTTCGCTTGTAAATATTTTTTGCTTAATAAATATTGATTTAGCGGTTTAGTTTTGATTGTTGGGTTTCTAGTCTTTTCTAGTAGCTTCCGTGTAATTAAATTGGGAAGACATTAAGGTATCGCCAGCGTCACGGTTTTGAAGTATTGGCACCCCAATAATCGAAAGCTTCACCCAATAATAAGATTTCAAGTGCTCACCTAAATCAAGCAAACAATTTGAAGCCCCACAAGGCCTAAAATCTATGCAAAATTGAAAGTGAATCAAGCCTTAATCTTCGAAGCTTTAAAGATCCAAAATTCGCTTTAGCGTGAGGATATACGTCTTTGGCTAATAAAACCACCGATGAGGCGGATAATAAAAGGCAAGGCAAGACCGAAGTCATAATAAAAGCTTCATGGCGAAGTTGAATAAAAGATGGAGGTAAACCAAAGATAATAAGGTCCTTCCGTTAGGGGGCGTATAAAAGTCTTGGTAATAAGTCTCATGTTCAAAACCGTTATAAAACCGTGTTTATCGATTCTTCTTGTCAACTTAATTTTTTAACATCGTTGTCTATTAGGAGGGGTTATTGATTTGATGGTCTTAGTTACACCGTTAGGACTCTATTTTTAGACCTAAATCTATATTATCGCATAAGTCAACAATGTATCCTCGTGATCATTAAGACATAATAAAATATAAGAGATACAACTTAGGAATAATGGGAGAATAAGTACGTGATTAGGGCATATGAGTAGTGTTAGCATTACTAACTTATAATGACAATGATCTCGTTGCACGCTTGGCATGGAATTGAAGTGAAAATCGAGGACGACGAAATTATTTCTAACGAAGCATTCACGTGTTCTTGTTCTATGAACCTAAACGTCCCATTTTGCGATGAAAATCATACATTATGTCTATAACACAAGTAGTAGCAATAGTAGTAATGTAGCTAGTTATCATTTCAATAAAAGTGAATAAATTAAATTTTGGAGATGCTTTGATACTTTATTCTAGCATTGCGTGAGGGCACGGCAATGGTTTAGTATGGGGGAGTGATGAGACTGCTTTTATACATGGTCTCATCGTCCAAATCGGCCTTAAAATGCATAAAATATCATAAAATATGCCAAATATATGCTCGTGTTTGTTACTTGTGTATTTTTAGGTACGGATATTGAGGAAATGGCAAAAGAACACAAGAATCAATCAAAAACGAACACGGGAAACAAAGTCGCACAATGAACCGGGCCCAAGTTTGGAATTTTGCAAAAGGACCCTTGAAGAATTGAAGATTGGCAAAATTAGTCCCTCATCTTTGAAGAACTTGTCACAATTGACCCTCTAAATGTCAGTTGTACAAGTATGGACCTTAATATTTGAAGATATTACAAGATCAGTCCATCAAGTTTGAAGAATATACAAAAGGAGCCCTTGTTTAAAGGTTTTGAAGAAGTTGTGCCACTTTTGACAACTTGTCCAAAGTTGTTATGCACAATTTGGGCGCTGATAACCTTTATTTACAAAGTGAAAAGAAAAGAAAAACTTGGGGACCAAATTTGCCAACTGCCCAAACAAACCCACCCACTCAGCTTGTGACACCTCAGCCCTACCCACCCATTTACCCACCACCCACCCAACTAAACCCTTTTGCCCGACCCAACCAACCAACAAACCTTAATACCCGGTTTTAATATTTAAACGTGGTCAAACAGTCAACTAAACCCACTTAATCCCACCCTTTCCCTCCTTAACAGTTTTTTAAAAAACATTTAAACCCAAAAAGGATTAAACCCCCCTCCCCAATTACCATAAACCCTAAATTAACCCAGACTCAATCAACCCTAAATCAAAGGGTTTTTACCCCTTATTATCCAGATGAGTAATTCACTTTACCCTCATCCTATCCCACTCAAAACCCCTTTCCCCAACACAACCATGTGAGCAGTAGGACCCTCCCCTGCCCATCGTTTTCACACCAAAACCCCAAACCCGACAAATCAAACGGCAAAGCCTCACTCCTTGGTCCCCAAGCGTAATTGAACGTCCAAGATCAATCCTACACAGCTGGAATGTCACTCTCCATCACATGGGCACAATTTGACCACTTTGAAGATTGAAGACCAAGGGCTTTTTAGGAATTCTGCATACTAGGGTTTTAGTTTCTAGTGTTTTCCATTTCATTGTATAAATAGGAGTCGTATGTGACCCTATTCTCTTGTTCCAGTTTTTCTTCAAAATATTTTGTAATTCCGTTTTTATAAAATTAAAGTTTGGTGTTTGTGTTGGAGCAATTTAATTCCTTTTAATGTTTATTTAAAGTTGTTATAAATTAATGAAGATAAACTGAGTTCCATTTAAATTTGTGAAAGCTTTGTGTGAGTTAAGATTTTCAAAAAGGATTCAAAAAGGGCTCAACTTTCATAAATCCAGTTTCTTGGAAGTGAAAGTGGAAAAGGAGGTGGATTTGTGAGGTTGTAGTTGTTTAGAAACGTGTTTGAAAAGGTTTGGAAGTTTTTGGAAAAGTTTTTAAGAAGAGAAAAGAAAACAGAATATATTGCTTGTATCCTTGTTTTTCTTTTTTGATCTTTCAGGTTGAATTGTGTTGCTGTTAAAGGTTCAGCATACACCCGTGTGTATTGGAAAAGGCATTGCTGCCTTGGTTGAGCCTGGATGTGGGCTTGACAAGGTATCTCTTGTTTCTTTGTTTTTATTTTCAGAAATATTTGAAGTCTATGTGATTTTGCATAAATCTGTTAAGTTGTGTGATTTTATTGTTTGGTTTGAGTTATTCTAGTATTGTATGCATGCTAGTTGATTATAGAATCAAGTTGAGTGTGTTTTTAAATCATTTTGTTTGAAAAATCTTGTTTTCAAATTTTAAAAGGGTGTTTGGATAAGTGTTTTAGCAGGGTAGAAATCTTAAGTTGTGATTTAAAAACGTGTTAGAGTTATTGGAAAAGGTTGAGTAGGATTGTTTAAGTTGCTGGCTAGTTAGTTCATGAGTTTGGAACAAGATTAAAAGAAACTTGTGTGTTTGAAAAGTGAATAGAGTAGCCTAAAATCTGTCATATTCATTTATCTGCCAGTCTTGATGATTTTGTGAGCTTGGATTGTGTAATATGTTAAGACTTAGGATGTTTTAGGTTTGCAGGTTGCTAGTGTACCATTTTGTGAAGTGGTGTGCATAAGTTTGGAGTTTGAAACTCATTTTGGTGCAAGCTGTTAGTAAAAAAAACCACCAGACCTAAGCCTTTGTTACAGCAACCTTGAAAAGCTTTTGTGTGCATTTTTTTTGTGAATCTTATGTGCTAAGTGTTTGTTTTTCTGCTTGTTATTGACTCCCTACACTCCAAAGAGTGTAGGGGTGCCTTTGTCATCCAAAAACATCCACAAATTATCACACCAAGCTCCTCTTGGTTTGTATGTACAAGTGGTGAACTCATTCACTTGTTCATCAGAAACTTAGGCAGACCTGGCCACGTTTCTGCTCATAAACAGCTTAATCTTGATCTATTTTGTACTTTGTTTGTGTTTTAGTAAGTAATTAAGTTACTGGATTCAAGTTTAAAAAGTAAAAAAAAAAAAAAAGTTGTAAAAAGGTCACCCGCAACGGACTCGAACACGCGACCCCTCGCTGGGGGACTAAGCGTGCTTACCATTGATCTAGATGCCTTTTTACGTTAAGCTTTCATTTCATTAAGTATTTAACCACGTTTTTGTTTTGGCTTGTTTAAATAAGCTGTGGGCTTTTAAGCTTATTCTGGCTTATTTATTAAGCACTTTTGCTTCTTTCCATTTTTCCTAGGATATTTATAAGTGTTAGGATTTTTCTGATTAAAAGTTTTATTTTTCCTTTTATTTAATTAATTTCTAGGATTATTTTTAGTTTTAAATTTAGAAAGTCTATAAAAAATAGTGAACAGTAATTAAAAAATACAAAAAAATAGTTTTTAGGTTTTAATTTGTATTTTTGAGGTTTACATTTCAAAGAGTTTTCAAAAACTTTAATTTTTAATTTCATTTAATTTTAGGGTTTTTAGGCAACTTTAAAAATTAATATAAAATTAATTAAAAGGTTTTAGGAACTTTAATTTTCATTTTCTTCTTAGTTAGAATATTTAGGATTTTTGAGAATTTTTTAGAATTTATTTAAGAACTTTTAATTTTTTAGATTATTTTATTATTATTTTATTCATTAAAATAAAAAGTTTTATTTTTAACTTTTTTTCATTTTTCCTAGATTCTAGACATTAAAATAGGACCTTTTTCACCTTCCAATTAATTTTTAGGTTTTTCAATTAATTTTTAGATTTAATTTAATATTTAATAGATTTTAATAGTTTTTAGGAGTTTAAAAATAGTTTAATTTGGTTTTAAAATTTTTAAAAATAGTTTTTAGTTTAATTAGGTCATTTTTGAGGTTTACAAGCTATAAAATCTTGTCTAGGGCTTTTTAATATTTAAAAGTGATTTTTAGGGCTTTAATTAGCATTAAAAAGTCATTATTAAATTAATTAAAAGGTTTTGGCAAGTTTGGATTTTTTGTAAACTCTTAGAATTTTATTGTGGATTTTTAGTAATTTTTAGGAATTTTTAGATTAAAATTTTAAATTTTGCACTTTTTACGTTCTACGTCGTAACTTTCTAGTAGTGTTTTTGCCTTATTTTTCTATTTTTTCGTCTTCGTCATTTTCTCTCCTTTTCTTCTTGTTAATAATCAAAAACATAATTCAATCATTCATTACACAACACACGTGCCTCCTCGAGAGAACGAACTCACTCTTAGGGTCATTCACACACGGTTTTCCTAAATCGTCGTGTACGCTTACCCTATTTTAGTTGCTTGTTTTTCCTAAAGAAAGTAGACTAAATTTACAACTATCAAAATGGCGCCGCTGCCGGGGAGGCGTGTTGTGTTTTGATTGAACCATTGTTGTTTTTCTATATTAGCCATAATAGTATTTGTATTAATAGCACTCTATTAATACGTATTATCGTTTTTCGGTTTTTGTGTGAATATTATTACTATATTGTATACGTAGAACAATAAATACACAAGTACTCCAAATACGTGAGCAATCACAACCTTGATTCGGGATTTCATCACTCGATCATTGTATTCGAATCTCAAACCAAAGAAAAAGGCAAAAATAGATAAATACTTTCGTGAAGCTTGATTTTGATAATACAAACTATAAGGTGGGTATAAGGCGGTTGTATTTCACAACCTAAAGGAAAAAGGCTCTTAAGTGCTTCGCGCCGCCTCGTTTCCTCCGCTTGCTTGTGCGTATTTGATTTTGAGAGTGAATCGAGGGTTTTGCCGCCCAAAGTATTATTACATATCATATATATTTTCTTGGTTTCCATTTGATTAAACCCTCTTGAACGATTTGGTGTTCCACCATCGTTCTAAAGTCATCGAAGGCGTTCACTCCACGTGATCGTTTTCATTCCTTGAGGCCTTTTTAATCAAGAGATTTGATTAGTGAGGAGATTTGTGGACTCATTGTCTACTTAATATATTCACCAATTCCAAAAAAAGGTTAATACAATCAAAAACCACAAAAAAATTGAAAAAACACAAAATACCAAAAAGAATCTTCTTTGCTCGTCTCCACGTTGTACGTGACGTTTATGCTCACTCGTAATCAAGCAAAACGTGCACGTACACGCAAGAACAAAACTCATACTAAGACCCATTCTAGTGAGGAGTCTCCAAGTGAGGAACCTATTGTAGAACAAGAAGCTATCATGGCTAATCGTACTATGATGGAGTTGCTTCAAGCACCCACCGAGGGTTTTGGAGAGGCCATTGTGATTCCCGCCATCCTTGCGGAGAACTTTGAGATCAAGACGGGTTTAATGTCTATGCTTCAAGCAAACAAGTTTCGCGGTCACGAAAAAGACAACCCACATTATCACATTAGGCAATTTAATCGTCTCACCGCGACAAGCAAGTTTAAGGATGTACCACACGATGCCATTAAGATGATGTTGTTTCCTTACTCGTTAGATGGACCCGCCAAGATTTGGCTTGAGAAAGAACCACCGAATTCGATTTTGACATGGGCCGATCTCGTGTCTAAATTTGTGAATCAATTTTTTCCACCATCTAAGACAACACATTTGAAAAACGAGATTTCACGTTTTACACAAAGACCAAATGAAAGTTTTTCAATGGCTTGGGAAAGGTTTAAAGAAATGTTACATGAATGTCCACACCATGATTTTTCCGAATTGCATCAAATTGACACTTTTTATAATGGGCTTAATGAACATGAACGAGATTATTTAAATGCCGCCGCGGGTGGTAATTTTTTGTGCAAAACGACCAATGAGGCTTTGAAAATCATAGAAAATAGGTCTAAGGTCTATAGCCCTCGTAACACACCGAGTGTTGCCAATTTGGGCTCGTCATCATCTCGTTCCATTAATGCCTTGCAAGATGAAGCAAATAAGGAGAATCGGTTTTTCGATAGGTTTTCGACTCTTATGTCTCATTGGAAAGCTCAAGAAGCTTCAAACACCGCTTCGGTTAAAGCGGTTGCTAAGAGTTGTATTTCATGTGGTGGAGCTCATGATTTTTCCGAGTGCATTACCGCGGATGGTAACACTTCGAATGCTTATGTAGCCACGGGAACTTATAACCAAATCGGTCAAGGTTCCCGCCAAAATCAAGCTCCACAAAATCAAAATGCTAATAAATATCGAAACAACAATCAAGGTGGAAATTACCAAGGAAATCAAAGGAATTATAACAAGGGTACTTATCAAAGTGGTAATGGGCAAATTTCAAACCAAAACCAAAACCGTGATTTTCAAACTCCTACTCAAGGTTTTCAAAATGCTCACACTAAAAATTTGCAAGGAGAATTTTTAGATTATACTAAGGCTAATGATGCTAAGTTTGATAACATGCAACGTGAGATGATTAGCTTAAGATCCGAGTTGAAAAACGAGCTTAAAAACGAACTTGCTAATGAACTTAAAACTCATGCTAATAAAATGGAAGGAAATGTCACACGACTCCAACAAAATCAACAAAAAATGGAGCAAGGACAACATGAGATTAAGCAAGAATTGTTAAAAGCGGATGCTAGGCAATCTAAGTTTGAAGACCGTATGGCTAAAATGTTTGAAGCTATCATGTGTAAGCCCTCTTCTTCGGGTGGTCTTCCTAGTGATACCATCGTGAACCCGAAAGGAGAATTGAAGGTTATTACTACTCGTAGTGGTAAAACTTTCAAAGAACCCACTTCTCGTCCAAGTACTTCTATGGAGAAGGAAAAAGAGAAAGAACCCGAGGTTGTGGTTGAAAAGGAGCACATTGCAAGCCCACGAAGTACCGCTCAAACCACACCTACGGTTGAACCTACACCCATCATGGAACCCGAGATTCCAAGGCCGATGCCTATGCCTAATTTGCCCCAACCCACACCACCTTTACCCTACCCATCAAGACGAAACAAGGAAAAGGCACAAGAACGAAATAATTATCAATTTGAACTATTTATGAAAATGTTTCGTGGCTTGCATTTTAATATAAGTTTTGCCGACGCCTTAGTCATGATGCCTCGATTTGCCGCGAACTTCAAAAGTATGTTGAATAACAAAGAAAAATTCCAAAAATCGTCTAGTTGTTCTTCGGTTTTTCTAAGCCGCATACCTCAAAAAGTCGGTGATCCTGGAAAGTTTTTAATCCCATGTGCTATCCAAGACATGGAAGAATGCTACGCCTTGGCCGATCTTGGTGCTAGTAATAATTTGATGCCTCTTGAGATTTTTAAATCACTCAATCTTCCAAATCTCACTCCTTCAAGAATGTCAATCGAAATGGCCGATCATTCTACGATTCTAGCTTGTGGAGTTGCCGAGGACGTCTTTGTGAAAGTTGGGAAATTCTATTATCCCGTAGACTTCATTGTTGTTGATATTCCCATCGATCCTAAAGTTCCGTTAATTTTAGGTCGATCTTTTTTGGATACCTCGAGAGCACTTATCGATGTGCATGCAAGAAAAATCACTTTTCGTTTCAATGAGGAAGAACTCGTCATTAATGCAACCCAAAACTCCACTCTTTCTCATGTTTATTCAATCACATCTTTGTACAATGTCAATCCCACCAAAAGCATTTGTCACAAGATTTCAAAAAGAGTTGTTGAAGTTGTTAAGAAAAATGAAGTTCCGTCCCCTCCACCGATGGAGGTTAAGAGTGTTAAGCCTATGATTCCAATCTCGAGTGATTCTTCGGATGATGAATACGTTGATCCCGATGGGGAGGTTTTCTTTATTGACAAAAGATTTGAAAACTTGCCACCACCTAAACCAAAACGCTTTCAAAATGTGAGAATTTTTAGTGTGACTAACATCGTTTTAGGTACACCAAATATTTTTGACATAATTAAATCGGGTTTTCACAAGGAGAGTTTAAAAGATGAAAAAGGAAAAGATTTTGAATTTAATTTAAAAGATTTTTCTACAATTCTAACTCCGTCATCACCGCGTTCATTGAGTACTACAAGCTCGTCTTCTCCTTTTGACGATGTTTTGTGTGGACCTAGTGTGGGGGAAGCCCCATATGTTCCCTCCCCTTTCTCCACCGAGGACGAGATATTTGATCCTGGAATTGCTTATATAGGGAAATCTCGGTCTTCCACCGATGCAATAAATGGAAAATCTTTTCATTTGATTGGTGCGAGTCTACCTTGAGTAGCTCAATGTTTTGCCTTACCCATTGTCCCACCCTTCTATTTCTTCTCTCCTATTTTCTTCTATCCCATTGGGATTTGTGTTGGAGTTGTGTTGTCTCGTCTTTCATCCGAAAACGAGGACGCTATCTTTGACCCCGGTATACGTTTATCGGATTTTTAAAGTACTCCACGTGCTTTTGGGCCTTGTTTATCATGTAAGCCCCACCAAAAATTGACCAAACCATGATTATCCCTAAATGATCACATTTATGGGGATTCGAGTCGAGCTTTTGACTCGGTTATCAAAAACAAGGTGCCTCGTGGGGGAGACCCATGCTTATCCATGTACATATTATTGCTTTCTAATTAGTGTAATGTGAGGGGATTTGTGCCCTTCCAACCTTTGTTCCGTGGTTGTTTGTGAATTGTGTCTTTTAGATCATCATCTTCACGATTGGAGCCTCTCGTGTTCGTTTCATGGGAGCACTCGATCGTTTGCTTTGGAGGCCTTTCCCAATATCCATATGATATATCCTTTTATGTTCTAACCTTAGGTTTTTAGCACACTTCATAAACGGCTATTACTTATTGGTTACACCCTTTCCATGCTAGATTAGGCATTCGACTACGTCTCTAGTATGGGGGTGTTTGCACCCCTAGACTCGAAACATTGAGGACAATGTTTAACTTTAGTATGGGGGGGGGGGTGAATAGATACTTGCCTTGCCAAACCTTCACGCTTTCCAAAGTTTATCGTTTTGTTTATCGTTTTGTTGCA
Organism: Glebionis coronaria; assembly: GCA_025667525.1. Lineage (NCBI taxonomy): Eukaryota > Viridiplantae > Streptophyta > Magnoliopsida > Asterales > Asteraceae > Glebionis > Glebionis coronaria. Next base: position 24,269 of record JANFOE010001220.1, read on the forward strand.
AAATAAGGCTAAAAATGGCCAAATTTTAAATTTTTTTCTAGTTTTTCATAAGTGTTTGAAGACACGAATGTAGATTTTCCGATGGCGAGAATAAGAGTAATTTTTGACTCGACCGTGCGTGTTGAGCACTTAGCTTTGATTCCTTAACTACACATTAGGCTAAGTCTCTTAAATGAGGACGAGAAATGATAGAGTTAATTATAAGTTACTATGCAAAACATAGAGTACTCGTATTCTTTCAAAAACTCATGTGTTCTCGTTGTTTGCTTATTCTCCCTTCGCTTGTAAATATTTTTTGCTTAATAAATATTGATTTAGCGGTTTAGTTTTGATTGTTGGGTTTCTAGTCTTTTCTAGTAGCTTCCGTGTAATTAAATTGGGAAGACATTAAGGTATCGCCAGCGTCACGGTTTTGAAGTATTGGCACCCCAATAATCGAAAGCTTCACCCAATAATAAGATTTCAAGTGCTCACCTAAATCAAGCAAACAATTTGAAGCCCCACAAGGCCTAAAATCTATGCAAAATTGAAAGTGAATCAAGCCTTAATCTTCGAAGCTTTAAAGATCCAAAATTCGCTTTAGCGTGAGGATATACGTCTTTGGCTAATAAAACCACCGATGAGGCGGATAATAAAAGGCAAGGCAAGACCGAAGTCATAATAAAAGCTTCATGGCGAAGTTGAATAAAAGATGGAGGTAAACCAAAGATAATAAGGTCCTTCCGTTAGGGGGCGTATAAAAGTCTTGGTAATAAGTCTCATGTTCAAAACCGTTATAAAACCGTGTTTATCGATTCTTCTTGTCAACTTAATTTTTTAACATCGTTGTCTATTAGGAGGGGTTATTGATTTGATGGTCTTAGTTACACCGTTAGGACTCTATTTTTAGACCTAAATCTCTATTATCGCATAAGTCAACAATGTATCCTCGCGATCATTAAGACATAATAAAATATAAGAGATACAACTTAGGAATAATGGGAGAATAAGTACGTGATTAGGGCATATGAGTAGTGTTAGCATTACTAACTTATAATGACAATGATCTCGTTGCACGCTTGGCATGGAATTGAAGTGAAAATCGAGGACGACGAAATTATTTCTAACGAAGCATTCACGTGTTCTTGTTCTATGAACCTAAACGTCCCATTTTGCGATGAAAATCATACATTATGTCTATAACACAAGTAGTAGCAATAGTAGTAATGTAGCTAGTTATCATTTCAATAAAAGTGAATAAATTAAATTTTGGAGATGCTTTGATACTTTATTCTAGCATTGCGTGAGGGCACGGCAATGGTTTAGTATGGGGAAGTGATGAGACTGCTTTTATACATGGTCTCATCGTCCAAATCGGCCTTAAAATGCATAAAATATCATAAAATATGCCAAACATATGCTCGTGTTTGTTACTTGTGTATTTTTAGGTACGGATATTGAGGAAATGGCAAAAGAACACAAGAATCAATCAAAAACGAACACGGGAAACGAAGTCGCACAATGAACCGGGCCCAAGTTTGGAATTTTGCAAAAGGACCCTTGAAGAATTGAAGATTGGCAAAATTAGTCCCTCATCTTTGAAGAACTTGTCACAATTGACCCTCCAAATGTCAATTGTACAGTATGGACCTTAATATTTGAAGATATTACAAGATCAGTCCATCAAGTTTGAAGAATATACAAAAGGAGCCCTTGTTTAAAGGTTTTGAAGAAGTTGTGCCACTTTTGACAACTTGTCCAAAGTTGTTATGCACAATTTGGGCGCTGATAACCTTTATTTACAAAGTGAAAAGAAAAGAAAAACTTGGGGACCAAATTTGCCAACTGCCCAAACAAACCCACCCACTCAGCTTGTGACACCTCAGCCCTACCCACCCATTTACCCACCACCCACCCAACTAAACCCTTTTGCCCGACCCAACCAACCAACAAACCTTAATACCCGGTTTTAATATTTAAACGTGGTCAAACAGTCAACTAAACCCACTTAATCCCACCCTTTCCCTCCTTAACAGTTTTTTAAAAAACATTTAAACCCAAAAAGGATTAAACCCCCCTCCCCAATTACCATAAACCCTAAATTAACCCAGACTCAATCAACCCCAAATCAAAGGGTTTTTACCCCTTATTATCCAGATGAGTAATTCACTTTACCCTCATCCTATCCCACTAAAAACCCCTTTCCCCAACACAACCATGTGAGCAGTAGGACCCTCCCCTGCCCATCGTTTTCACACCAAAACCCCAAACCCGACAAATCAAACGGCAAAGCCTCACTCCTTGGTCCCCAAGCGTAATTGAACGTCCAAGATCAATCCTACACAGCTGGAATGTCACTCTCCATCACATGGGCACAATTTGACCACTTTGAAGATTGAAGACCAAGGGCTTTTTAGGAATTCTGCATACTAGGGTTTTAGTTTCTAGTGTTTTCCATTTCATTGTATAAATAGGAGTCGTATGTGACCCTATTCTCTTGTTCCAGTTTTTCTTCAAAATATTTTGTAATTCCGTTTTTATAAAATTAAAGTTTGGTGTTTATGTTGGAGCAATTTAATTCCTTTTAATGTTTATTTAAAGTTGTTATAAATTAATGAAGATAAACTGAGTTCCATTTAAATTTGTGAAAGCTTTGTGTGAGTTAAGATTTTCAAAAAGGATTCAAAAAGGGCTCAACTTTCATAAATCCAGTTTCTTGGAAGTGAAAGTGGAAAAGGAGGTGGATTTGTGAGGTTGTAGTTGTTTAGAAACGTGTTTGAAAAGGTTTGGAAGTTTTTGGAAAAGTTTTTAAGAAGAGAAAAGAAAACAGAATATATTGCTTGTATCCTTGTTTTTCTTTTTTGATCTTTCAGGTTGAATTGTGTTGCTGTTAAAGGTTCAGCATACACCCGTGTGTATTGGAAAAGGCATTGCTGCCTTGGTTGAGCCTGGATGTGGGCTTTACAAGGTATCTCTTGTTTCTTTGTTTTTATTTTCAGAAATATTTGAAGTCTATGTGATTTTGCATAAATCTGTTAAGTTGTGTGATTTTATTGTTTGGTTTGAGTTATTCTAGTATTGTATGCATGCTAGTTGATTATAGAATCAAGTTGAGTGTGTTTTTAAATCATTTTGTTTGAAAAATCTTGTTTTCAAATTTTAAAAGGGTGTTTGGATAAGTGTTTTAGCAGGGTAGAAATCTTAAGTTGTGATTTAAAAACGTGTTAGAGTTATTGGAAAAGGTTGAGTAGGATTGTTTAAGTTGCTGGCTAGTTAGTTCATGAGTTTGGAACAAGATTAGAAGAAACTTGTGTGTTTGAAAATTGAATAGAGTAGCCTAAAATCTGTCATATTCATTTATCTGCCAGTCTTGATGATTTTGTGAGCTTGGATTGTGTAATATGTTAAGACTTAGGATGTTTTAGGTTTGCAGGTTGCTAGTGTACCATTTTGTGAAGTGGTGTGCATAAGTTTGGAGTTTGAAACTCATTTTGGTGCAAGCTGTTAGTAAAAAAAACCACCAGACCTAAGCCTTTGTTACAGCAACCTTGAAAAGCTTTTGTGTGCATTTTTTTGTGAATCTTATGTGCTAAGTGTTTGTTTTTCTGCTTGTTATTGACTCGCTACACTCCAAAGAGTGTAGGGGTGCCTTTGTCATCCAAAAACATCCACAAATTATCACACCAAGCTCCTCTTGGTTTGTATGTACAAGTGGTGAACTCATTCACTTGTTCATCAGAAACTTAGGCAGACCTGGTCACGTTTCTGCTCATAAACAGCTTAATCTTGATCTATTTTGTACTTTGTTTGTGTTTTAGTAAGTAATTAAGTTACTGGATTCAAGTTTAAAAAGTAAAAAAAAAAAAAGAAAAAGTTGTAAAAAGGTCACCCGCAACGGACTCGAACACGCGACCCCTCGCTGGGGGACTAAGCGTGCTTACCATTGATCTAGATGCCTTTTTACGTTAAGCTTTCATTTCATTAAGTATTTAACCACGTTTTTGTTTTGGCTTGTTTAAATAAGCCGTGGGCTTTTAAGCTTATTCTGGCTTATTTATTAAGCACTTTTGCTTCTTTCCATTTTTCCTAGGATATTTATAAGTGTTAGGATTTTTCTGATTAAAAGTTTTATTTTTCCTTTTATTTAATTAATTTCTAGGATTATTTTTAGTTTTAAATTTAGAAAGTCTATAAAAAATAGTGAACAGTAATTAAAAAATACAAAAAAATAGTTTTAGGTTTTAATTTGTATTTTTGAGGTTTACATTTCAAAAAGTTTTCAAAAACTTTAATTTTTAATTTCATTTAATTTTAGGGTTTTTAGGCAACTTTAAAAATTAATATAAAATTAATTAAAAGGTTTTAGGAACTTTAATTTTCATTTTCTTCTTAGTTAGAATATTTAGGATTTTTGAGAATTTTTTAGAATTTATTTACGAACTTTTAATTTTTTAGATTATTTTATTATTATTTTATTCATTAAAATAAAAAGTTTTATTTTTAACTTTTTTTCATTTTTCCTAGATTCTAGACATTAAAATAGGACCTTTTTCACCTTCCAATTAATTTTTAGGTTTTTCAATTAATTTTTAGATTTAATTTAAGATTTAATAGATTTTAATAGTTTTTAGGAGTTTAAAAATAGTTTAATTTGGTTTTAAAATTTTTAAAAATAGTTTTTAGTTTAATTAGGTCATTTTTGAGGTTTACAAGCTATAAAATCTTGTCTAGGGCTTTTTAATATTTAAAAGTGATTTTTAGGGCTTTAATTAGCATTAAAAAGTCATTATTAAATTAATTAAAAGGTTTTGGCAAGTTTGGATTTTTTGTAAACTCTTAGAATTTTATTGTGGATTTTTAGTAATTTTTAGGAATTTTTAGATTAAAATTTTAAATTTTGCACTTTTTACGTTCTACGTCGTAACTTTCTAGTAGTGTTTTTGCCTTATTTTTCTATTTTTTCGTCTTCGTCATTTTCTCTCCTTTTCTTCTTGTTAATAATCAAAAACATAATTCAATCATTCATTACACAACACACGTGCCTCCTCGAGAGAACGAACTCACTCTTAGGGTCATTCACACACGGTTTTCCTAAATCGTCGTGTACGCTTACCCTATTTTAGTTGCTTGTTTTTCCTAAAGCAAGTAGACTAAATTTACAACTATCAATTAATTAAAGCTTTGCACCCCACTCCTTGATTATCCCCAAGCCAAGATCTCACCTCACCTTGATAAGCTCCTTATTAGGGTGATGTGATCAATCTTTGACCCAAAAATTCCAAGGGTTTGAACAAAGACTTAGAAAAATATCAGAGTTTTGAAAACTTTGCAATTTCTTGCACAAGATTTGAAAACACGTTTTGAAACTTAACAATCACAAACATTAATCAGTAACAAGCATAGAATAAGAATGGCACTTGGATTTCTTCAACAATTCAAACTCTATTTCATAAAACTGAAAGTAGGATTTACAGAAACTTGAACAAGGAAAAACCAAGAGCAAATTTTAATGTACCAGTCCTAATGCCTTATATAGGTTACAAGAAACCTAAAAATGCTGAAAAACAAAGTGAAACCCTAGTGGTAAACTTCCATAATTGCCCTTGGAAGTTTGAATATACTTGATCATGTGAAGACTTCTTGGCTGTTAATGGAGGTGTAAAAGTGTTACCAATTGATCAAGGGGTCCATATTGAGCTTAGTATGAAAGCAGCTTTGTGGGACATTGGATTTCTCTGGCACTTTTGGCTTCTTCCCCAAACGTGTGTAGGGGAGGTTACATGTGACTTGTGTGGTGATGTGGCATAGGTTTTGTGGGCTGGGTTTTGTTTAGGAGACCATCAATCAATAATCTGGAGGAGATTAGAGTTTGATTCAAAGGGATTAAGAAATACCCAAATCCTGTTCATAGTATGAATAATGGGTGTTTAATCTGGTTTGGTTTTTAAAAATATGTTAACCGCGTTAAGATTAGTTAAATTCGGTTGTGAGTGGGAAGTGACATGGCAGGTTTATGGCTTTTGATTGGTTAAAAAGTGGTTGTGGGGCACGTGGCGGCCCATGATTAGTCTAGGTAAGTTTGGATGTTGGCCAGATTAAACCCTCTTTCTTTGTTTCTCCTTTCGTTTGCATTTTAATCAGCCAAAACTGAAATTCCCTTTATAATGAAGTTTCCTTTTTCACACTTTTGCCCCAAAAAGTTTTGTAAAAGTATTTCAAGGGTATTTCTTGTAATTTGATGATTCTTCAAGGGTTGTTTTGGACATATCTTCATTCTTCATGGTTTTGACTTGTATGATCGACTTCTTGGAGGACTAAAAATGACAAGTCTTCATAAATGAGGGACCATTCTTGCTAATTTTTCAAAGTTGAGGGTCCTTTTTGTAATTTTGACAAACTTTAAGGACCAATCTTGTAATTATGAATATACAAGGGTTTAAAGTGTCAATTCTTCAATATTGGAGGACCCTTTGTTGTCCCATGTTATTAGATGATTAAAGATAGAAAAAATAGATGAAAAAATGAAGATTTCTAGAGAGAGAAAGTAGTGAGAGAAAGTAGAGAGAAGATGGAGAAACTATATGAGATTAGATTAAGAAAATGAAAAGCCTTACCCTTTCTAACATGCTAGGAAGGTCTTTATATAGTCCGCCTACATGTGGGCTTTGAATGGACTATATTGTTTGGGTCGGGCTTGAATAAAATGCTTAGTACCTTAAAAGAGGCCTTTTAAGCTAACCATCAAGCCCGTAATGTCATGACTATTTTAACTAATTATTACAACGTTCTAATAAATATTACAATAAAAACCTATGACCGAACATTCTTGTTTGACTCAATATTTTGAGGCTAACAATCTCCCCCAATGTGAGGTCATTCCTCTTTGATATTTGGAGCTCAATGGAGATTACGAATTTTGTCATAAATGAATCTTGAACGTGTAATAGTAGTCTTGTTCCATCATGCTGTGATCTTTGAGCCTTTGTCATTGTCTTTCGACTTTGTATTTTATCTTGAGATCTTCAAATTATCTTTGACTTGCCTTTGCCATCTTGCGATCTTGTGTCTTTATCCACATGCTCATACGTTGCACTATCTTGAAACCTTGCTAACAATATCCTTTGAAGAGAGGTCATTCCTTTACATTAATTGATAAGGAAGATTTATCATCAGAGTTGCGGAAGTCTTTAGCTTTCTTCGATTTTTGAATATGTCTTTGGGCATGAGTATGTGGTTTTGAATCTTTGACTTTGCTGAGTACACCGTACACCACCTTCTTGAGACAAAACATAGACACGGACTGAATGGCTTTGACATTCGTCCTAAATCGGTAACATTTTACCTCCGGTCGGTGAAGACCGTTACACGATATTAAATTTTGTACCTGTGATTAGGTAGATTCAATTAAGAACCTCCTTGACAGGGTTTCGCGGTTGTACTAGCCGTTCTCTTTACTCGACCGTCTCAAAGCAAGAGTGCGAACATAAGGAGTGAACCAATTGGATAAATATCCGCTTGATTAAATTCGTCAATTCAAATTCCTGGAACAAGTTTGATTCATTAAGAATCTTACCATTGTTGCTTTCTAGTTGACACAAGCTTGATTCATAAAGAATCTCGCAAGTTACCTATCGTAGCGCTGTTTGATGTTGACGCTAGAAGGATTTCCATTCGTCACTGTGAATATTAATAAATATCACTCTGAATGTTCTGGCAAGACCATAAAGATAGAAACCTGAAACGAGTTTAAATCGTAAAGAAACAAACGACTGTTTCTTTTCAGTTTTACATATGTTCAATTCATAAAGAATCTTACACATGACCTACCGTAGTGCTGTTTGATGTTAACACTGGAAGGATTTCCACTCATCATTGTGAATACTAGGTAGTATCACTCTGAGTGTTCTAGCAATATTGCAAGGATATAGCGTAGGACTCTCTTGATCTTCATCTGTGTGTCCTAACGAGATTTGATTGATCTCTTGGCTCTAGACTCGATTTGTGTACTTTTAGTGGTCGGAGGCTGGAGCAGATGCCACCTATTCAATATCAACTATCTCGGAGTGAGAAAGTCAAAAGAAGTCGTTTTGATCTCCGTGATAATAAAACAAACTTCTTTAAAGAGAAGCCTGAGTCAGCTAGGGAGGGGTTGTGCATTAAATCATTGGGTCCATGATGCGTTGTCTTCATGATGTGTTGACCCGGTTTCTGCCTAAGTTGTATGGAGGGCTTCTTTCTTTACACCCTTTATCCTTACATTTCTTTTTCATTCTTCAACCGCTTCAATGCTTACCAAGACATCATTACTAAAACATTGGTGTGATTGTTACAGTGCCAGCTTCATTACTTAGTCTGCATTCAGCTACGTTCACATTCTACTCCATCTTTCCTAAGGACTTCTAATAATCTATTGGATTGTCCCTGAGAAGATCCCTCCGGTTCTGGTTGGATCATAAGACTTAAACCTAACCACCCTTTTGACACCAATAACGTCGTAAATTAAAGATGTTGTGGGTATTCGATCGTAACCATGAGTGCTTGAGTCTTTAGATCACATTTTAATCACATTTTCTCCCCCTATCTCTAATATATAAAATCGTTTGATATTAGAGATACCAGATTTGATTAAAATATATTTTGAAAATTGTCTTGAAATCTTTCGGGAGAAAAATGTGTCAAACGTAGCATGAATTTGGAACGCTCCCCCTCAAAAATTGATCCAATGGAATTGTCATTACGAGGATATGATTCAATGAAACTTTTAGGATAGGAGTTGTTGAACACACAATTTTTGAAAGATTTTGAATATCATTGAAAAATTCTTGAAAAGATTGTGTTCAACGCTTTTTGAAAAATCAATTCTTTTTGGCGAAAAGGTTTTTTCTAAAGCATTAACTTGAGTTCATAGACTTTTGAATGTCTTGACAAATCCACTCAAGTGTAAGAAGATTTAACTTCTTTTGTTGAGGGTAAGCGCACTAAATCGTACACTCCCCCGTGAATATTGATCCGGGTTGTAGTCTGAAAGTGATTACAAGCCATTGTGTTGAGCTCAAAACGTTGAATGTTTTGTGACAAGCTCAACCTAAGATAGATTGCTCTACCCGTTGTTAGAAAAATTGTCCAAAATAGACATTTTCCTTTATAAAAAGTAGAAATGACATGTTTTGAAAAATATTTACAACTTTCATTCGAGCTTTATGTACACACCCGTGTCGTTATTGAGCGACATTTCTAGGTACGTCCATATTATCGATACTGAAAGACATGTCGAGAAGAATATTTTTGGATTTTCAAAGATTTTTAATTTTGTATTTTGCTTTTTCATTAATATTTACAATTAGATGTTTGATAGATGAATCAAGCAGGCTTCTTTGCCAGAATCTCCAGTTCTGCTGGAGTCAAACATTTCATACCAATTTGCCTAACTAGATACGCAAACCTCTCTTTCGAAAGAGCTTTTGTAAACAAGTCAGCTAATTGGTAATCAGTTCCAACAAAGTATAGTTCAACGATACCCTTTTCAAATTGTTCCTTAATGAAGTGATATCTGACATCGATGTGCTTCGTGCGGGAATGTTGTACCGGATTGCAGGATATGGCTATGGTGGACTTTGAGTCACAGTACATAGGTACTTTATCAAAGTGGAAGCCATAATCCGTTAGTTGTGTTCGCATCCAAAGAACTTGAGCACAACACGCAGATAGAGACACATACTCCGCTTCGGCTGATGACAGTGACGTGCAATCCTGCTTCTTGGAAGACCATCCCATAATCTTATCTTGACCTAGAAATTGTGCACCACCAGAAGTACTTTTTCGTCTATCAAGACACCCTGCATGATCAGAATCTGAATAGGACGTTAGAAAGAAACCGGTTTCCCTCGGATACCAGAGTCCCATGTGAATGGTATTCTTAAGGTACCGAAAGATCCGTTTAAACTCCTTGAGGTGCTTTGTAGTGGTTCGTGCTTGATATCGTGCACAATAACACGTAGCATGTGATATATCTGGTCGGATTGCTGTTAATTACATGAGGGATCCGATCATGGAACGATATTTCGTTTGATCTATGGCATCTCCCTCTAAATCAGCATCTAGGGATATCGTTGATAATGGTAGCCCAACGGGGTCACATGAGGTCATACCATGCTTTTTGATTATCTCTTGACAATACTTAGCCTTGTTGATAAAGATACCACTTGGGAATTGGTGAACTTGAATTCCTAGAAAGAATTTTAGTTCGCCCATCATAGACATTTCAAATTTGTTGTGCATTAGTTTTTCAAACCATTTTGAAAGTTTTGGGTTTATAGACCCGAAAATGATGTCATCAACATAAATCTGCACAAGCAAAATGTCATCCCCATATTTATAAGTGAACAAAGTTAGATCAATGGAACCTTTTGAGAAACCTTTGGATACCAGAAATTTCGAGAGCTCGTCGTACCACGCCCTTGGAGCTTGCTTGAGTCCATAAAGTGCTTTGTGGAGACGATACACCTTGTCAGGATACTGAGGATTGACGAATCCTTCCGGCTGTGTGACATTGACTTCTTCCTTTAAAGGACCGTTAAGAAACTTGTCTTTACGTCCATTTGATAAACGATGAACCCTTATGTGCAACATAAGCAAGGAAAATCCTGACTACTTCCATACGAGCTACTGGTGCAAATGATTCTTCAAAATCAATACCCTCTTTCTGACCATACCCTTGAGCCACTATCCTAGATTTATTCTTGATGATCGTGTTCTCTTCATCCATCTTGTTTTTCCAGATCCATCAAAGATTTAATGGTATTACATCGTATGGTTTGTCAACAAGTTCCCAGACTTTAAGTCTTTCAAATTGTTGAAATTCATCTGTCATCGATTCAATCCAAGATTGATCTGCCAAGGTTTCTTTGATATTGTTTGGTTCAGCTGTACTCACGGTGAGTGCGAACATACAAACATCACCATCGGTTTGAAGCTGTCGTCTTGTACGAACGGGCTATGAAGGGTTTCCAATTAATTGAACCAACGGATGATCTCGGGTCTAATGATATGTTGAAGGATGTCGTTGATAAAAGGTATGCATATTTGATGGATCAACATGGCGAGTAGAAGACTCTCCAGTTTCGTGTACCGGTGTACTGAATGGGTTGATAAATTCGTCTTCGTCATTTAATGCATAGTCTGCTTGATGTGTGTTCTCGGGAGCAATGACAGTAGTTGTGGATGTTGTAGGAGCGTTTGTTGATGTGATATTCTTAGGAGATAAATCTGCAGCAACCCGTGTTAAAGTAGATGAAATTGTATCCTTTTGTTGACGATGATCAGTATCAACATTCTTATCATGAGTGACAGCGGAAGACTTCGATACAAATTGTTTCTCCCCCGTGAAATATTCATCATACATTGGTCCATATAACATTTCCAACTCTTCAATTGTCGTGTTGACTGTCATATCTGCTCTTGGAACATTTCCTTGAACCAGCTTTGAACTTGACGGTTCATTGTTGTGGTCTTGAGTTCTGAGTTCCGTGCGGTTGTGAATGGAATTCGTTTGTCGTTGTGGATCGGGACTTAAACTGTTTTGTTCAAGTGTCATTTCTTGTAATTCATCAAATCTGATATGAATAGTCTCGACTATCAATTTTGTTCTCTTGTTGTAAACTCTATATCCCTTAGACTAACTTGCATATCCCACTAGAATACATGCATCACCTTTCTCTATCATCATATCCAGATTTTCACCATCTCGTATAATGTAACAAGTACATCCAAAAACGTGAAGGTGTTTGAGTGAAGGCTTTCGATCATGAATTATGTGATATGGTGTCTTTTCGTGTCTTGGGATAATTAAGGATCGGTTTTGTGTGTAGCATGCAGTTGACACGGCTTCGGCCCAAAAGTATAATGGTAGTTTTGAAGCGGATAATAATGTTCGAGAAGCCTCAACCAAAGTACAGTTTCGTCTTTCAACAACGTTGTTTTGTTCGGGTGTTTGAGCAATAGATGTTTCAAGTTCAATTCCTTCAGCTTCAAAATAGTTTCTCAGAGTTCAATTCAAAAATTTTGTGCCTCTGTCAGTACGAATCACTTTTATTTGAGCTTAAAGACCATGTTGTATCAATTTTAGGAAGTTGATGAGAACTTCGGGTGTTTCATCCTTGGACCTCAAGAAGTGAGTCCATGTGTACCTTGAGTAATCATCGACAATTACCATAACATATTTCTTTCCATTGATACTATGAACACGCGTGGGACCACACAAATCTATATGAAGAAGATCTAACCGTCCTTTAGAGCTTGGTATAGTCTTTGTTTTGAAGCTACTTCGTTTAGCTTTACAAAGCTCACAAGAAGAACAAAGATGATCTTTGATGAATTTCAAGCTTGGAAGGCATCTCACAATATCTTTCTTGGAAAGCAAGTTGATGGTATCAAAGTTGAGGTGAGATAGACGTTGATGCCATAACCATGCCTGAATCGTTGAAGCTTTAGCCATGAAGCAAATTGGAGTTTTAGAAGTTGCGTCTTGAAGTGAAATAGTGTAGAAATCAGTACCTCGTGTACCGGTAAGTAAGTCATTTCCATCATAAGCACGAACAAAACATGTCTTCTTTCTGAAAGCAACCTCCAAATCCGCATCACAGAATTGACCAACCGAGAAAAGATTATGATTGAGCCCTTGGACGTAGTATACCCTTTTGATCGTGATATTCCCCTGAACCAAATCTCCATATCCTAGGATCAGCGCAAATTGATCATTTCTAAATCGGACCGTACCCAGGAACTTCTCCACGAAGTTAATTAGAAGCTTGAGATTCCCCGTCATGTGCTTCAGGCATCCGGAGTCCAGTATGAAGAGAATTATTTGTATCACCTGCAGAAGAGTTAGAACACGATGGAGCATTTGCTAAATTGGATACCACAGTAGTTGTGATTGTAGAATCATTAGTGTTCTTAGCAACATTTAAAGGCATACTAACACTCGTTGTCACATTTTCTATCCTAACTTTAGGCATCTATTTATATCCCGGAGGACTTTGATTAGCAAACCACCATTTCCAAGACTTGCTAGCAGACTCATATAATTCCGTAATTCTGCTTCTAGGGTTCTTAGTAGTGGAGTCTGATGCATTACTTTTCTTAGTGGGGGTTGCACCAGAATGGTTCCTTTTGCATTTAGGTTTACTAGCACTAATAGGCATCGCAACTTGCTTCTTAGTTCTAGTATCTACGCCTTTAACATTATTCATAGCATACATAGAATGATTAGCATTAGCACAGTTTCCACATTTGACACAAACAAATTTCACATTCATGCATTCCAATCATTCCAGACATTCAAATCATCATTACACGCGATTACAAACTTCTTATTCTTAAAAACATTCAAATTCCTAGGGTGTTCTTCTACTTCCTTCATCTTCCCTTGACTCTTGTGTTTCCAGACCTTATCATTCACTTGAGTGCTCTTAAGTTGAGGCCGGCTAACACTAGCAGTTGAGACTACTCCTGTAGTAGAAGACACACGAATATTAGTGTTTCTAGAAGTCTGAGGCGATTGACTAACTTTGTTTATGGGCTTAGTGGTCATTCTATACATCCCTGGTTTAATCACATTATTATGCTTAACGTTTGGTGCTACAATATTCCTTATGGGTTGAGTATATGGTAACCTTTCCTTTCCATCCATCTTGGGGGCAAACACATGTTTTGAAAACGAAGAATTTGAGAAAGCAGATGGTTTTCCCAAGATAGAGGATCTATTCACTTTAGAGGCATTGGGTTGTCTAACAACAGGTTTCTTAACGCTAGGTTCCACAACTTTCCCACCCATCTTAGCAACGAGTTTCTTCAACTCTGCTATTGCTATGTCTTTTTCTTGTAACTGAGCTTTCAAATCTGAAATATCAAGACTTTTTTCGTTTAGTAATCGACATGACTCAGATAATTTTACTTTCAAAGGTGTATCATTTGAAAAGCTGCCAACTTTATTTTGCAAAGCAAGTTCAAGTGAGTGACAATGTTTTTGAAGATAATCATATCTATGTTGAAGTAACGAAAACTCTTTTTGGTCAACTTTATTCGAAAGCTCAGTTCCAAGACGTTCACATTCTTTAACTTGATCAAGATATTTGCATGCAACATCAGAATATTCATCAATATCAGCACAAGACGTAACATAAACACACATAATATCTTTGGAGAGACATTCATGTAAGAGTAGATCATATGCTGTAGAAAAATCGTCTCTTTCAGGTTGATGGTCGTTCACTTCTTGTTCAAGAGATTCCACATATTTCAAATCATCAAACATTTCTTGCTTAATTAATGTTTCGAATTCCAAAATATGTTTTTGCGTTCTTTTCGCAAGCGGAATCAAAATACTTTTCACAAGCACAGTTATATCGTGAGGAATTTCTTTGTCTCCTTTCGAAAGTTCACGTTTTTTCCAGTCATCATCAACAACATTTTTGAAATTTTCAATGTTACTCTTGAGAATACTAAGTGCTTACTTACTCTTACTTACAGAAGCTTTATATGGTAAGTACTCAATATATTTTGAAACATTAGTTTTCTTAGTGGCAAAAGCTTGTCTCCATTTAATTCTTATTTGTTCACATTCGAAAAATATTTGCTCACGAGTTTTCTGTGTTTGCGGTTTGAAAAGACCATAAAGACTGTTTTCATAAGCATAATTATATGGTTTAACAAATTTTTTATTAACTTTTGGTCTACTCTCTTCTTCCAAATCGTTTGTCTCTTCAGTATCAGGCCTAACAACAAGACAATCAAGATCGGTCCATTGGGACTCATCAAGATATAAGTGTTGATTCTCAGATTGAGCTTGCTCAAGGTACTTAGGATTTGCAAAACTAGGTCTATCCTTGAAAAACGAACGAGGTGCCAACATTCTCATGGTTTGTGTTGGGAATCTAAGTTTGTTAGATTCCCTGATCATAGATTTAAAAATAATTAAGCTGTTAGATAGTCCCTTGCCTGTGCCTAGGAGGCAGGCAAGTATCGCAAGACTCACAGAGATTCAAGTCTCTGTGAGCAACCTCAGAGGGGTCCATGTCAGAGACATTGTCAAGGAAGTCAAAGATTACTTGAAGACATACTCATTGGCTGTGATGGATAACAGCCAAGATGTATCAGGGACTCTGAGGGGTTGAGGGTTAACAGGGGTGGCAATACCCTGTTAACACTCAGCACACTTTAGACATGCCATTTGTGTGTTCGAGACAATGAAGAAAAAGGAAACTGTTTCAAGTTCTGTTTCCTTAAAGCATTATGGCAGACTACCAAGAATAGAAGATCATCATGTGACTGATGTCTGAAAAGTGAATATCTTGTTTAGTCACCATCAAGTACTATTTAGGTCAACCTCGTATCACTATAAATAGGATGTGTATCCCAGCATTAATGTTCAACACTTTGAGAATATTCATAACATTAATGCTTAGAACTTATTGAACCAAACATCTACGACTGTATTCATAAGTTAGGGTTTATAGTTGTTCAAAGTGTGCACAACACATTGTCATCAAATGGTGTTATCCATAACACTTATAATTCTTTATTATACAATAATAAGATTACTTTTAAAAAGTATTAACTTGTGTTGATTAGTTAAGTTTAGTGTTTCTAGCATTGATTAGGGACTTTCAATTGGTATCAGAGCAGTGTTTGATATTAAAACCTTCAAGAAACATCGTTCTCAGTTTTATAATCAAGATCCACCATGCCAGAAACTTCTAACCCACCACAATCACCTTCTGGAAACAACAACAATGCACCATATTCACCAAGACTCACCCCTCCACCTCCTAATGACGATGATCTACCCCAACTTCTTGACTCAAGAGGCGGATCACATGTCACCAGTGTACCAGTCTTTGATGAAGAAGATTTTGCTAGTTGGAAGAGTCAATTTCTTGTGTATCTCGATGGACTAGAACCATTTCTTCTAGAAATTTTAGAAAATGGTCCTTATGTTCCCATGGCTCTTACCTCCACTGAAGAAAACCCTCTTCCCAAACCTCTTAAACAATGGACTCCAACTGATAGAAAATTGGCAAACCAAGATAAACGTCTTAAAAGCATCATCATATCTTATTTTCTCAAACACATCATGAAGTCTGTCATTCAGTGTCCCACAGCCAAACAAATGTGGACAGACCTCATTCTTGGCCATGAAGGACCCTCTGAAACCAGAGAAACAAAGATTCAGGCACTTAGACTTCAGTTCAATGCCTTCAAGTCACTTGAAGGTGAAAAGGTTCAACAAATCTATACAAGGCTGAAGATTCTTCTCAATGACCTAGCTATAAATGATGTCACCATTGGTCAAGCTGAGATTAATGCCACATTCGTCAACAGCCTTCCAAGAAAGTGGCTGAGTATGAATCAGACTCAAAGAGCAAATAACTCAATCAAGAATGACACCTTAGCTCAGCTGTATGGAAAGTATAATTATGAAGAAGGGCTGATCGATACTATATACAAGTCAGAGACTGAAAGATTTGTAGTTCAAGGAGCATCCTCCAAAGCCTTGATCTCTACACCACATCCTCATGACAGCAACTCTGATGTTGAAGAAGACACCCGCATCAGCCAAGAATTCTTAACAGACCTTAATGCTGAGTTTCATGAAAGAGCCTTGCTAGCCAATCAAAGAAGATTCTTCAAAAGATCAGGGAGAATAGGATCAGCTAGTAAACAAACTGACAGATCAAAAGAAACATGTTTTGCATGTGGAAAGCTTGGACACTTCCAAAAAGACTGTCCTTCCACCAAGACATCATCACCTTCCTATCCATCATCTTCCAACAAACCTTACAAGTTCAAACAACAACACAATAACTCATCTCACCAATCCAACTCATCAGACAATGAGAAGAAGGATTACAAAAACAAGTACAAGGCACTTAAAGATGAGTTAGAATAGATGAATTTGAAGCTTGAAACTCTGTCTAAGAAGAAGGGAGGTGATAAAAAGACAAAGAAAGGGTTGGTAGCTGAAGCATATGATTGGAATGATGAGCCGCTGACGTCAGATGAGGAAGATACTACCAGAGTCAGGGCTTTCATGGCTATAGCTGAGGATGAACCAGTTGTTGGGAAAGGTGATGCAAGATCAGGACAATGGGTTGACATCACAATGAAAAAGGTACACAGTCTTTTATCTATGTCTGATATTGATGAACGCAAACATGTCCTTGATTACACCATTGTTGACTTACACTTTGTTGAGGAACAAAGAAAGAACCTACTTGATAAGTTTCACTCTGTTAAAACTGAACTGCTAAATGCTAAATCTGAATGTAAAACTCTCATAAGGGTTAATTTAGAGAAAATATCCCTTCAAAACGAAGTCACTAGGTTAACCTTGAAAAACATTGCCTTAAATGATCAAGTATCTGAATTAAACAAGGTTATTGAAAAATGGCTGTGTAGTAGGTTCACTACAGATCAATTGCTTAATGATGAGCTGCATGCTGACATTAAAAGGGATGTATCTGCTAAGAAAAATAAGCTGAAAATTCTCACCAAACCCAAAGAGATTGTTTTTAAATCTACAGAGACTATTCATATGTCAGATCCCATTTTGACTGATGACCCTGTCTCTGATGATGTGGCTGAATTACCACCTTTGCCCAAACTCTCTGGAGTTGAACCCAACAGTTCCTCACGAGCTGCTAAGGGTGAACTTAAAACAGATGTTGAGAAACCACCAGCTAAAATATTTTCTGTACCTGCTAAACAATCTGGTAAGCAAGTTGCTTTTAAGCCTGTCTCAACAAAAGCTGTGAACAAGGTTGACCCTTCCACTGAAGAACGCCTGTTATCTCTTATGAAAGAAGTAGAACTCTTAAAACAACACATTAAGCCTTCTGCTGAATGCTCTACTTCTCGTGAACCTAAGTCTGTCCTAGGTGAACCCAAGGGGGAAAGGTTAGTCAAACCTTATTGCAATATCTGTAAGAACTCTCACCACATGACCTTAGATCATGATAGACATATGGCAGTTAAGAGAGCTCAGACACCCTCTAGGGATAGACAATAGGGTTCAAAAAGACAACAAGGAAACTACAGACCTTATCCTCCCTGTAAATTTTGTGGATTCACAGACCATCACTCAGACGAGTGTGGTGACTTCCCAGGTTGTGATATCTGTGGAAGTTTTACCCATGAGACAGCTAATTATCCCTCCCATCGCCAAAAGTTCTACAGGAACACAAGAATTGCTAATCAGCAATTCAGGGAACCCACTGGAAAGTGGGTTCACCATAGGAACTAACTTGTTTCTATGTATCTGTGCAGAAACATCTCAAGGAATCGGTATGGTATCTAGACAGTGGCTGCTCTAGACACAGGACAGGGATTCAACAATACCTGCACAGATACTTAAGGGAGCCAGGTCCTAAAGTTGTGTTTAGAGATAATTCTTCAGGTGACACAGAGGGATACAGCTCAGTGAACTGCAATGGGATCAAGTTTACAAGGGTTGCATATGTGAATGGTCTTAAACACAATCTTATTAGCATTAGCCATATGTGTGACGCTGACTACAAGGTTTTGTTTACTAAGACTCAGGGAACCATATTCAACAAAAACAATGATGTTGTGCTTATTGCACCTAGAAGGAGAGATGTTTATGTCATCAACATGGCTGTTTGCTCTGAAGACAGCTCAAATTGTTTTCTTGCTAAAGCCTCTGAAAGTGTCAATTGGCTGTGGCACAAAAGACTGTCTCATCTCAACTTCAAGAACATCAACAAGATAGCCACACAAAACCTGGTTGTTGGTCTACCTTCAGTGATATTTTCCAAAGACAAGACTTGTTCTGCCCGTGTCAAGGGAAAGCATCACAGGTCTTCATTCAAGACTAGGCAATCACTCTCTATTGACAAGTGCTTACATCTCCTTCACATGGATTTGTTTGGGCCTGTAAAACCTCAGACCATTAATCACAACAAATACACCTTGGTCATAGTTGATGAGTTTTCAAGATACACATGGGTGTTCTTCCTTAGAAGAAAAAGTGATGCAGCCGATACCATCATGTCCTTCATCAGACAGGTTGAAAATATGAATGATGTTAGAGTCAAAGCTCTAAGAAGTGATAATGGTACTGAATTCAAGAATCATCAACTTGAATCTTTTTGTGATGAAAAGGGTATTTCACAGAACTTCTCTTCAGCTGGTACCCCTAAACAAAATGGTGTGGCTGAAAGAAGAAACATGACTTTGATTGAAGCAGCCAGAACCATGTTGAATGGTGCAGCCTTACCAAAGCAATTTTGGGGAGAAGCTGTTCACACTGCCTGCTACACACAAAAGAGATCAATCATTGTCAAAAGACATGGTAAAACTTCCTATGAAGTTTTCAGAAACAGATCTCCAGATGTCAGCTATTTTCATGTTTTTAGATGCCCTGTGTTCATTTATAACTACAGGGATAAACTTGGAAAATTTGATGAAAAAGCTGATGACGGATTCTTCTTGGGATACTCTCCAACAGCCAAAGCCTTCAGAGTATTCAACATCAAAAGACAAAAAGTAGAAGAAACCTTTCATGTCAGATTCAATGAAGATGATGATGTCATACAGAGAACTGGAACAGAGGGTGATGAAATTGATTTTAATGAAAATGTGTCTTTCCCAAGTGATGAATTCTCCGAACCTAGACCTACCAGTCATCACCATCATCACTCCAACACTCTCACTCCTTATGTTCCTGCCTTTGACCCTCTGTCTACTCACAACATAGAAGTTCCTACCTCTTAGGAACTTGATGAAGAAGAACCACAGACCTCTTGTAGTCCTTCTTCCTCTACTGCTATTGATGACTCACCAATTCTTCAAATCCCTAAAGAATCTCCTGCTGATAATGAACTTGTACCTCTTAATATGGCTGAAGTAGACTCTAACACTGAAGTAGTATTTGAAGAAAGCCCTCCTAGTCAGCAGGATGAAACTCAATTAGTACCAGCTGTCCCCACAAGTGTTCCTGTCCTTGAGTCCCCAGCTCCTCAAAATAAGTGGTCAAGAGATCAACACATTCTTCTTGTCAACATTATTGGGGAACCTAATGCAGGGGTTACCACTAGACAGCGAATTCATGACTCAGAATCTACCTCAGCCAATGAATGTCTCTTTGCCGAATTTCTCTCTCAAATTGAACCTAAGAGAGTAGCTGAGGCACTTGTAGAAGATGGGTGGGTATCTGCTATGCAGGAAGAAATCAATCAGTTCAAAAGGAACAAAGTATGGAAACTAGTGCCAGCTTCACCTGGAAAGAATATCACAGGCACTAGATGGATCTATAGAAATAAGATGCATGAAATTGGAAAGATCATCAGAAACAAGGCCAGGCTGGTGGCACAGGGGTATACTCAAACTAAAGGAATTGATTATGATGAAACATTTGCTCCTGTTGCAAGACTTGAAGCCATCAGAATCTACCTGGCTTATGCTGCTTATATGAACTTCACTGTGTATCATATGGATGTTAAGAGTGCATTCCCCAATGGAGATTTGGCTGAGGAAGTGTATGTTGAACAACCTGAAGGATTTGAGAACAGCGAGTTTCCCAATCATGTGTACAGATTACACAAAGCCATGTATGGGCTGAAACAAGCTCCAAGAGCATGGTATGAAACTCTTTCTAATTTCTTAACTGAAAACAAATTTGTCAGGGGTTCTATTGATAAAACACTCTTTACCTTCAAGGATAAGAGTGATTTCATTATTGTGCAGATTTATGTGGATGATATCATCTTTGGGTCAACAAATGTTAATCTTAGCAAACGATTTGCTAAATTAATGACCAAGAAATACGAGATGATTATGATGGGTGAATTAACTTACTTTTTAGGTTTTCAAATTAAACAATGTTCTAAGGGAATTTTAATTTGTCAAAAAAAGTATGTTAAAGATTTACTTAAAAAATATGACTTAGCTGATTGTGCATCAGTGAAATGCCCCATGCTTCCACCCAACAACTTGGGTCCTGATGAGTCAGGGGTCTCTGTTAATGAGACTTTATATAGAGGCATGATTGGGTCACTCTTGTATCTGACAGCTAGTCGTCCTGATATCCAATTCTCCACATGTCTCTGTGCAAGGTACCAAGCTAACCCAAAAGAATCCCATCTAGTGGCTGTTAAGAAAATTTTCAGGTATCTCAAAGGAACACCCTCCCTAGGTCTATGGTATCCCAAGGAATCAGGCTTTGATCTCAAGGCCTATTCAGATTCAGACTATGTTGGATGTTGTATTGACAGGAAAAGTACCTCAGGCAGCTGTCAAATCCTAGGAGGAAAGATGGTTGGATGGAGTGCTAAGAAGCAAAACTCTGTGGCCATGTCTTCAGCTGAAGCAGAATATGTCGCTGCAGCCAGCTGTTGTGCTCAGGTGCTCTGGATGAAAAGTCAATTGGCTGACTATGAAATTTTATATGACAAAGTGCCAATCTTTTGTGACAACACCAGCGCTATTGCCATCTCCAACAACCCTGTTCTTCACTCTCGTACCAAACACATTGATATCAGGTATCATTTTATCAGGGATCACATAATGAAGAGAGATATTGAGCTGCACTTTGTTCCCACAGAGCTGCAACTAGCTGATATTTTCACAAAGCCTTTGGCTGAACCTTCGTTCAACAGGCTAGTTGCTGGGCTAGGGATGCTTAATATCTCAAAGCCTGTGGCTTGATAATAAATGTGTTCATTAAATGACTGGTTCTATATTAAATGTTTTTCACATGAAACTAGGTAGTTACTTTCCAAGTAAATGCAAAAAACATTCTCATTATTTAATCATTTATTTTTCGAATAACAAGGAGACAAATAAGTTTTGAAAGGTCAAGGGACCCGCATGAGCAGTCATTTTCCCACTTAGCATTAAATGCGGTTGAATAACTGTTTTCATATTTGAATATATGTATTGTCTCTCATCTCTCCTCACCTACCACTATTCTCATTTCACAAATCTATTTATCTCTCTAAGTTCTTCTCTCTCTAAACCCATCCTCCATTTTCATTCTTCTTCGACCTTGAATCCATGGCTTTTCCCGTTCCTAAGGCAACAAACGTTAACTTTGAACTCAACGAAAGCATCCTTGCTTCAAACAACTCCATTGGATGGATCAAGGCTCCAAATAACTCCTACTCAGATCTGGTTAACTTCATGCTAAATTGTGATGTAAGTGAAGCATTCACAAAATCCCCAACCACCTTCTACCAAGAATACCTTAGGGAATTCTGGTACTCTGCTGAAGTAGTTGATGACACAATAACCTTTAGCCTCTCTTGCAATGAACACCTATTTGCCTTCTCACTCAAAGATTTCTCTAGTGTGGCTGGGTTAAAACATGGTGATGAATGCCTAAAGGTGGTTGATAAAAAGGCTGTTAAGGATGCTCTGGCCACACTTAAACCCTTCCATGATGTAAACCCTGCTCTTACACCCACTGAGGTCCTCTCAAAGTCTCCTCTGAAGATCAAGTACTTTACACCCGTGTGGCGTGTCCTTTTCACCCACATAGTCAAATCCCTGGGAGGAATCCAGGGATCCCAAGATCAGACGTCCTTCAACCACCAATCTATAGCTTATGGGCTGATCTGGGGAGCTGATGTTGATATAGGAAGTATTCTCCTCTCCAATCTAGTTGAACAGCTGAAAGGAAGGAACCAAGTCAGGGAAAAGAATATTTGCTATGTTCGCTTTCTATCGCTGATCTTTGAAAGCCTGCTGGGAGACAACTATCATAACTCTGCTCTCACTGCTATGAAGCCCTATCGCATCACAGGTGCCATCTACAAAGAAATTGGAGCTGAAGATGTCCCTGTCACCTCCCATATGATGAACGTTGCTAACAAACAACCCTCAGCTGAGAAGTCCTTGCTCCCTTCTTCTGAGAAGGTGATTACCTCTGGTGTATCTGGCAAGTCTAAGTCTTTGACCTCTGGGCAACACACCACGACGTCCAAGGCTTCATCTGGCCAACAGCCTAAAGAAGAAGAAAAACCCATCTTCTTCCCACACCAAATCTGTTGCTAAGGCCAAGGGAAAGAAGACTGTGAACCAAGACACCTCCTCTGTTCCAGATACTCATGTGGAATCAGAGACTTCAGCTGACCAACAACAAGAGTCTAGCGTCTCAATGTCAGCTGAGACAACAGGAAACGAGCCAAATCCAGATGATATCACACAGGTAATCAATGTAAATTTTTAGAGGTACACAAGCAGCCACTCTCAAATGTCTGTAGGTGAGAGTGGTGAAGTTAGGGTAATCCTCGACCCATAGAAGTCTGTCTATGCACTTAGAACTCTTTAAGACTTCTGTACACCCTGTCTATGCACCAGGAAATGATTCATTTATGTTTATAAAGCACCCCGATGACCCTGCACCCTCTAGACAGTATTCAGGCCAACAACAACCTGAATACACATATGTCTCAACCTTGATCAGCTGTACCTCACACAACCTCTTGGTTCCCTCAGAAAAAGAATCCCAAAAGTTTTACTTTTAGGGGAGCTGAATAATCATCCTCAGCTCTTCTAGAGACAGTGTAATAAGACGATCTTAACCCATAACTTTTTCACCTTAAAAGAATCCTAAAGGATTTATCCTTTTCAGGGGGAGCTGAATCATCACCCTCAGCTTTCCTAGGGGCAGCGTAACAGGCGACCTTCACCCACATATGTTTCACTATTAAAAGAGTCCCAAAGGTTTTTAACATTTTGGGGGGGCTGAATAATCACCCTCAGCCTTCCTAGGGGCAGCGAATGGCGATCCTTAAACAACATATGTTTCACAATCAAAAGAGTCCCAAAGGTTTTAACCTTTTGGGAGGGCTGAATAATCACACTCAGCTTTCCTAGGGGCAGCGAATGGCGATCATTAACCATATAACTTTCACTCTTAAAAGAATCCCAAGGATTTATTCTTTGGAGTGGCTGAGTAATCACCCTCAGCCTCTCTGGGACAGGGAAAATGGCGACCATTCCCCTTACTTATTTCCCTGTTACTAATAACAACAACTTGTAGGATAAAATTCTACAGCCAGACACAGAATCCCTGGAGCAACAGGATAAAGAGGCTGATATAATGATTCAGGACCAACCAAATGACGAAGAGCCCCTGCTTGATATTGAAGAAGAAGTGATGTCATTAGTTGATGATGTCTCTGATCCTGAATCCATGCTTGAGGATGAAATCCCTGAGGGGATGTTTGAGGAGGAGGATGAAGAAGAAGAAGATGATCAACAATCTGTCTCTCCTCCCAAGGAAATAGTTGTGTCCACTCCAGCTGATAATAATACTCCTCCTCCCAAGGAAGCTGTTGTCACTCCCACCTCTGCTACCTCCACAACAACAGTCTTCCACCGCCCTGCTTATGATCCAACTACTGAATTTCTCATGTTTGATCATCCTGCCCAAACCAACTTTGATCTCTTGCCAAGGGGGGATGATTATGCTCAACAAAGCCTGAACATCCATAATCTTCAGCCTATTCATCATGAATCTGATATTGAACGCCTATCAAGAAAGATGGATGTTATCAAGTCTGAAATGCATAACTTCACAGTCACATTTCCAGGGATCATCAAAAAGGCAATCGATGAAGCAGTCACTGAACCCATCAAGGATGGTGCAAGAAGAGGTGTAGCACAAGGACTTAGTCATTTATCCACAAGAATCAAGGATGTCATTGACACAGAGGTCCCTGCCTTATTTCATGAACATGAGTTAACAATGCACATAGAATTTGAAGCTATTCGCAACAGGCAATACGTCATACAAACTTCATCGTCAATCGTGTTAAGGGAAATACAGATGGAAACTACAACCTTCTGCTGAAGATTGCCAGAGCTTCAAAGAAATTGCAACGTGTTATGGCTGCCTCTGTTGAACAGATTGCAAGGTACTTTCTAACACATTCATCCAAACGTCTGAGTAGCCAGGATGAACGTGAGGGGGAGAAGGAAAAGGTACTTAACCTTGAATCTGCTAAACAGGGCTCAACATCCGCTGACAACACCATTTCTTCACCTGTCCCCCTCCAAGTCATCACACCTGTTATCAAACCTGATGATGAGGATAACACTCAGGGGGAGCAACAGAATAAAGATGGAGTTAATTCATCAAAGTCCCTGACTTTGGTTATAACCAACGAGTCTGGGGATGATGGTGAACTAGCTGCCAAGAAGCTAAAGTTCACTGTTAGCTCCCTTCCCAAAGCAATACAAACTCAAGCTCAGACAGTGTTTATCAGAAGAGCTGAAGTTTTGAAAAACATGAGTATGGAATCCTCTGTCTCGAAGAAAGGAAAGGAGATAGTTTTGGTTGACACAGACACAAAACTAAAGAAAATAGCTGTGATGCTAGAGACAGGAGGATCCACCATAGACCTTTCCAAATTTTCAACCTTCACACCTTCCAATGAGAATCCCTTAACACCTGAAGAAATAGAGAAACAGGCTGTGGAATTCAAGAGATTAAATGAAATCAAGAACACCAAGGAACTGAATGAGGCAACTCCGAGGAAGATGACTCCACCTGAAAGGGAGAAGCAAGACAAAGATTGAGGGAAATGGAAGCTAAACGCGCAGAGGCACTAAGAAAAGTCAAAGCTGATTATGATGCATGCGTTAACAACAGGTATGCACCTGGAAAGATAACTAAGTTCAAATACACAATTCACAAATCCACCAACACACCACAGATGATCTTGTGGAGAGACAACCAACAGGGAAACATGAATGTATTTGAAAACTTCAGGCTAAAGCAACTTGGGTTATCTGAATGGTTTGAACTTGAAGCCTTAGCTGCCAAAAGAACTGGTCGGGCTAATTTTCTTCTGCTTAAAACTCTTAAGGCTAAGTTTACCTGGATCAAAGAAACGGCTGCCAAACTCAAAATAGATCCCCCACCACAGCTTTTTGAACAAGAACCCCTAAAGTCTAGCAAGAAAAGAAGAAGAGTTTCTCAACTTGTTAAGGAAACTTTTGTCACAGATGATGTTCAAGTGGATGGAATGCATAGGGATTTGATCCTACCAAATGGTATTATTGGCCCTGTTGATGGTCAGACCTACACAGAGCCTGAAAGAGGAATGGCATTCATGAACAGAGCTTGCCAGTATGCATTTCAAAGAGAAGATGAGTTAGGCTTAGCATCAACAATTCAACTGCTTTGTCTCAAGAAGGGACTTAAGATTAGCACAGAGTATTCTAAAGTTTTTGCAAAAGCTTTGCAGGCAGAATTAGATACTAGATCAGACATAGCTGAAGTTGAAGAAAAGATAAAAAATGATGACTATTGAAGAAATTCACAGCTCAATTCTACCTTCACATTTTATTTCCACTTTTGTAATGTACTTGTAATTTTTCTTTAAGTATGAATAAAATCATGAGGTATGTTTGTTTAGATCTGTTATGAGTAAGAAGAAGTTGTTATCTCACTTACCTTAACTTAGATAGATCTAGATATATTTATGTTTAAATAGGGGAGATTGTTGGGAATCTAAGTTTGTTAGATTCTCTGATCATAGATTTAAACATAATTAAGCTGTTAGATAGTCCCTTGCTTGTGCCTAGGAGGCAGGCAAGTATCGCAAGACTCACAAAGATTCAAGTCTCTGTGAGCAACCTCAGAGGAGTCCATGTCAGAGACATTGTCAAGGAAGTCAAAGATTACTTGAAGACATACTCATTGGCTGTGATGGATAACAGCCAAGATGTATCAGGGACTCTGAGGGGTTGAGGGTTAACAGGGGTGGCAATACCCTGTTAACACTCAGCACACTTTGGACATGCCATTTGTGTGTTCGAGACAATGAAGAAAAAGGAAACTGTTTCAAGTTCTGTTTCCTTAAAGCATTATGGCAGACTACCAAGAATAGAAGAGCATCATGTGACTGATGTCTGAAAAGTGAATATCTTGTGTAGTCACCATCAAGTACTATTTAGGTCAACCTCGTATCATTATAAATAGGATGTGTATCCAAGCATTAATGTTCAACACTTTGAGAATATTCATAACATTAATGCTTAGAACTTATTGAATCAAACAGCTGCGACTGTATTCATAAGTTTGGGTTTATAGTTGTTCAAAGTGTGCACAACACATTGTCATCAAACGGTGTTATCCATAACACTTGTAATTCTTTATTATACAATAATAAGATTACGTTTGAAAAGTATTAACTTGTGTTGATTAGTTAAGTTTAGTGTTTCTAGCATTGATTAGGGACTTTCAGTTTGAATTGATTGATTCGTTTTGTAAACAATTTTCTTGTAAAAATCAATTTGAGTTTCAAGTTCCACCATTTTGTCGATGTCATTCGCTTGTTTAGTTTTGAATTCCTTTTCCATCTTTTCAACCGCACCTTTCTTTTCATTAAAAAGTGTAGTTTTATCCTCTTGAAGAAAACCATTTACTTGAGTTAGCTCACTGACTTTAGTGGTAGCAAGATAAGTTTTGTGACGTTCAGTACTCAAAGAGGTGTTATAATTACGTTTCTCTTGTTCTAGAAGCTTAAGAGTTTCGTTACTTTTCTGTTGAAAATCGTCCTTTTTGACATTAATTAAACACCCTTTGTACCCATCAATCTCATTGGTCTTTTGAAGAAGCTGAGCTCTATAGCTATCAATGGTCTTACTAGATTTAATTAGAGCAGCTTTGCATTCTTCAAAATTTTGAGTGAGCGTAGCGTTTGCCTTCTTTAATTGCTTTGAATCTTTCTAGTTTCGTTGACATCTTTTTGTAAAGAAGCAATTAAGTTAGCAAGCGCAATACGCTCCTCGTCATCATCATACTTATTTGCGTGTTGATCATCCTCAGACTCATTATTGCACATGTCTAATGAGTCGGGTGTGGTATTGCTATCAACCGTTTCCATCATACATGTGTCATTAATGGCTTTGGGTAGCTCAGAATGTTCATGAATATTACCAAACACATTATATTCCTATCCAGTGTGTACCTTATCGATTGGCTCAGTATCAAAGATAGGACCATTGTCATCTTCAGTGACGTTGAGAACTTCTTCAACCTTTGCCATGTACGAGTAATGTGCTTCAAGTTCTTGATCGGAGGCTTCATCATCAGTATCATCAAGCATTGCTCCTTCCTCAGTCGACAATTTAACCCCAGCTTCCATCTTCTTGCATAGCAGCATCTTTTCCTTATGATAGCCAGAGTCCCTAACCCGTTTCGGCTTCCTACATTCCTTTGCCATATGCCCATAGCCTTGACAATTAAAGCATTGAATCCAACTTTGCTAAACCACTTGAGTACCAACAGTTTCCCTATTCCCAACATCAGTACAATCCTCTGAGTATCATACTTAGCATTTTGTCGATCATACCGTGTAGAACCCTCAACATGTGTTGGATTACGTCGATCATACCTAGGAGGACTTTCATCACGTTGACGTGTGTCATACCTTCGAGGACTCACAAGATATTGGTTCCTTGTATTCGATGATGTTCGAAGATTGTTGTTGGTGGGTTTGAAGATTTTCTTGTAGGTCTTCATAATGAAAGAAATTTGTTGCTTCATCTCCCTATCCTTCTGAGCTAGTTCTTCATCACTGTCCTCTTCAGATGATGGCTCAGGTGATGGTGATGGTGCTCTTGGTTCTTTCTCTCGTGATCTTGTGGGAACTGAATACTTAGATGAAGTGGAGTATCTTGGTAAAGAGGATGTGGTGGAGTATCTTGGTGATGAGGATGTAGTGGAGTATGACTTTGGAGCACGAGAGCGATGATCTTGGACGTGTTGAGTGGTAGACAACAAAGCAAGTGGATTAGCAGTCTTTGCTATCCTTTCAGCTCGAAGTTCATTCGCCTCATTCTGAAATTGTTTCAAAATGTCAAAGAGCGTGTGATAGTTGACCTCGTCTAACTTACTCTGTTGTTTCAAGCGTTCAATGGCAAACCACATCTATTTAGCAGTAGAGCATGCATCAACAGTTGAGTAAATATCATCCCCAATCCCACTCAGAATCAAATAGATTGCTTCTTTCTCTGCATCAATCCAAGCATGTTTCTATTTCGAAGTGTTCTCATATGTTTCCTCAATTGTTTGCTCATCGGAACCGGTCGTCGAGTCGATTGGTGGAATTGCAGGAATGGTTATTGTAGTGTGAGTATAGGGTCCTTCTTTGATGCAACGTCGAAGAACATCACCAATGGGTTTAGTGTCAAGATATCGAAGGAATCGTGATTGCCATTGTGCATATCTACCAGTCACAAGCATTGGTGGTCTCTCTTTGTTACCCGCCATCATGATGTTGTTGTTTATCACACGATACTCTCGAGTAGAATCCATTTCGAGAAACTTGAAATTGTTGAGGTGAAAACGGATCTTAAGTAGATATGTTGTGATTGTTGTTGTCGATGAAAAAATGTTAAAATCCCCTAAAAATTGTCTTCACAAGAAACCAAATATTCTAAGGCGAAAAATTCTAAGGCAAAAAAAATTGTTAAAAATTTCACTTTTGTGAAAACTTCTATTTTCGGAATATTGGAGTTTTTCGGAATAAGTGACTTTTTCGGATAATTAATCCTTCTTCGGAATAATGGTTCTTCTTCGGATATAGGACACCTTTTCGAAATAAGTGGTGAATTTCGGATAAATGAGTATTATCGGGAAAATGGTGATTTTATCGGAATATTGGTAAGTTTCGGATAAATTCACTTTTTCGGAAAAATTGGATATTTCGGAAAAATGAAGTTTTCCGGATAACTGTAGTATTTCGAAAAAATGAAGCTTTTCGGATAAATGGGAAATTTTCGGAAAAAGTGAATTATTCGGATAAAAGATGTATATTCGGAATAATGTGGCTTTTTCGGAATCACATACTTTTTCGGAATAATGAAGGTTTTTCGGAAAACTGAAAGTTTTAGAAAAAAATGAAATTTTCGGATTAACAACACTTTTTTGGAAAAATGGCCTTTTTCGCAATAATGAAGGTTTTTCGGATAAAGCACAATCTTCGGAATAATTAACCTTTTTCGGAATAATGCAATTCGGATAAAGCACAATCTTCGGAATTATTACCTATCTTCGGATAAATCTTTGGAAAACAACCAATGTTCGGAATAATCAAAGATCTCTTCTTCGGAATAAAGAAATATTCGGAATAACAACTAACCTGATTTTCGGAAAAGTCCCAATCTTTGGAATACCAAAACCCTTTTCCGAAACACCAATTTTTGGAATACCAAAACCCTTTTCCAAAGATATATTACTGTTCTTCGTACCGAGCCCCAAAAACAATCCAAACACCCCAAAAACTTGCGATTTGAACCACAAAACTTAACCAAATCACTACCAAATCTGTGAGTGATTTACATCAAGATTTAGAACCCAAAAACACTAAAAAAAATAATTCGAGATGATTTTGATGGAAAATCAATCGAACCAAATCAAAACCAAACAACCAATCACTAATCTACCCCGTGGCGATTGATACCAATTGTTGTCCCAAGTTATTAGATGATTAAAGATAGAAAAAATAGATGAAAAAATGGAGATTTCTAGAGAGAGAAAGTAGTGAGAGAAAGTAGAGAGAAGATGGAGAAACTATGTGAGATTAGATTAAGAAAATGAAAAGCCTTACCGTTCCTAACATGCTAGGAAGGGCTTTATATAGTCCGCCTACATGTGGGCTTTGAATGGACTATATTCTTTGGGCCGGGCTTGAATAAAATGCTTAGTACCTTAAAATAGGTCTTTTAAGCTAACCATCAAGCCCGTAATGTCACGACTATTTTAACTAACTATTACAACGTTCTAATAAATATTACAATAAAAACCTATGATCGAACATTCTTGTTTGACTCAATATTTTGAGGCTAACACCCTTCTTGTATAATCTTCAATTCTTCAAGGGTTATTCTTGGAAAATCAACTCTAGGGCTTGGTTCATTGTGCGGCTTCGTTTCCCGTGTTCGTTTTTGCTTGTTTCTTGTGATCTTTTGCCATTTTCTCAATATCCGTACCTAAAATACACATTGAACAAACACAAGCATATATTTGGCTTATTTCATGATATTTTATGAATTTTAAGCCCATTTTGGACGATGAGACTATGTATAAAAGCATTCTCATCACTCCCCCATACTAAACCATTTTCGTGCCCTCACGCAATGCTAGAATAAAGTATCGTAGCATCTCCAAAATTCATTTTTATGCACTTTTATTGAATGATAAACTTGCTATACTACTACTATTACTACTACTTACGTTTTAGACATCATGTATGATTTTCATCGCAAAATGGGATGTTTAGGTTCATAGAACAAGAACACGTGAATGCTTCGTTAGAAATAATTTCATCGTCCTCGATTTTCACCCCAATTCCATGCCAAGCGTGCAACGAGATCATTGTCATTATAAGTTAGTAATGCTAACACTACTCATATGCCCTAATCACATACTTAGACTCCCATTTCCTAAGTGGTATCTCTTTTTATTTTTGTCTTGAATGTTCATGAGGATACATTTTTTACTTATGCGATGATAGAGATTTAGGTCTAAAAATAGAGTCATAACGGTGTAACCAAGACCATCGAATTAATAACCCCCCCCCCCCCCCCCTAATAGACAACGATGTCAAAAAATTAAGTCAACAAGAAGGATTGATAAACACGGTTTTATAACGGTTTTGAACATAAGACTTATTACCAAGACTTTTATACGCCCCCTAACGGATGGGCCTTATTATCATAGGTTTATCTCCATCTTTTATTCAACTTCGCCATGAAGCTTTTATTATGACTTCGGTCTTGCCTTGCCTTTTATTTAACCTCGCCATGAGGTGTTTATTATGGCCAAAGACGTATATCCTCACGCTAAGGAGAATTTTGGATCTTTAAAGCTTCAAAGATTAAGGCTTGATTCACTTTTAATTTCGTATAGATTTTTCGGCCTTGTGAGCTTCAAATTGTTTGCTTGATTTAGGTGAGCACTTGAAATCTTATTATTAGGTGAGGCTTTCAATTATTCGGGTTGCCAATACTTCAAAACCGTGACGCTGGCAATACCTTAATGTTTTCCCAATTTAATTACATGGAAGCTACTAGAAAAGACTAGAAACCAACAATCAAGACTAAACCGCTAAGCCAATACTTATTAAGCAAAATTTATATACAAGCGAAGGAAGAATAAGCAAACAACGAGAACACATGAGTTTTTGAAAGAATATGAGTACTATACGTTTAGCATAGTAACTTATAATTAACTCTATCATTTCTCGTCCTCATTTAAGAGACTTAGCCTAATATAAAGTTAAGGAATAGAAGCTAAGTGCTCAACACGTACGGTCGAGTAAAAAATTACTCTTATTCTCCCCATCGGAAAATCTACATTCGTGTCTTAAACACTTATAAAACATGAGAACATTTTTAAAATTTGACCATTTTTAGCCTTATTTTGCAACAAAACGATAAACAAAAAGATAAACTTTGGAAAGCGTGAAGGTTTAGCAAGGCAAGTATCTATTCACCCCCCCATACTAAAGTTAAACATTGTCCTCAATGTTTCGAGTCTAAGGGTAGGATACCCCCATACTAGAGACGTAGTCGAATGCTCAATGTAGCATGGAAAGGGTGTAACCATTAAATTAATAGCCGTTTATGAAGTGTGCTAAAAACCTAAGGTTAGAACATCAAAGGATATATCATATGTGGATATCGATAAATTCTTCAAAGCAAATGATCGAGTGCTCCCATAAAACGAACACGATAGGCTCCAGTTGTGAAGATCATGATCATATAAAAACCACAATGCACAAACAAACACGGACCAAAGGTTGGAAGGTCATAAATCCACTCACGTAAGCTACATTAGAAAGCGATAATATGTACATGGATAAGCATGGGACTCCCCCACGAGGAACCTCGTTTTTTATTACCGAGTCATGAGCTCAACTCGATCCCCTCAATACTAATTATCATTGGGGAAGGTGACTTGGTTAAGGTAGTTCAAAGAGGGAACTTCCCTACCAAAATAGTGCTTCAACCTATGTCCATTCACCTTGAAATTGGGGCCATCATTTTGAGCTAGCTCGATTTTCCCATAAGGAAAAACTTGGGTAACGGTGAATGGACCGGACCAACGGGATTTCAACTTTCCGGAAAAGATTTTCAAACGTGAGTTAAAAAGCAACACTTGATCTCCAATGTTAAAAAACCGGTTTTTAATTTTAGAACTAGGAAACTTTTTAGCTTTTTCTTTGTAAATCAATGAATTTTCATAAGCAATGTCTCTTAATTCATCCAATTCATTCAATTTCATTTTCTGGTGTTTTCTCGCGGTCTCAATGTCATCATTACAATGCTTTAGGGCCCAATAAGCTTTGTGTTTGAGTTTGATTGGTAAGTGACAATTCTTCCCATACACGAGCTTATAAGGAGTGCACCCAATGGGCGTCTTATGAGCGGTGCGAAAGGCCCATAAAGCATCGTCTAACTTATCCAACCACGATTGTCGGTTTTCCCCTATCGATCTCTCCAAGATCCTTTTCAACGCTCGGTTTGAAACCTCGACTTGCCCACTCGTTTGTGGGTGATAAGACGTAGAAAGACGATGTGTAACCCCATATTTCCTTAGGACCCTTCGAATTGGTCATTACAAAAATGGGTTCCACGATCGCTTATGATCGCACGAGGGGTTCCAAACCGAGAAAACAAACTCTTCAAAAACTTGACTACCACACGAGCATCGTTCGTGGGAAAAGACTTGGCTTCCACCCACTTAGATAGGTAGTCAACGACGACAAGGATGTACTTATTACCACGAGATGATGGGAACGGCCCCATAAAATCAATCCACCAAACGTCAAAGATCTCACACACTTGGATGATGTTTTATGGCATTCATCGTTTTGTGAGGCTTTTCCTTGTCGTTGGCATGAGTCACATGACTTCACAAGTGCATGTGCATCTCGGTAAATAGTAGGCCAAAAGAAACTGGCATCAAAGACCTTCTTCGCCGTGAGATTAGCACAATGGTGACCGCCCGTGGGTCCCTCGTGACAAGATCTAAGGATATTAGAAGCTTCGGTGCCAAAAACACAACGACGAATAATTTGATCCGCACAAGTCTGAAATAGGTAAGGGTCGTTCCAAAAGTAGAACTTAACGTCACGAAATAATTTCCGTTTTTGTTGAGTCGTCATACCCTTAATGATGAAGTTGCCCGCATGGTAATTTGCGATGTCCGCAAACCATGGGGTGGATGAATCAAGCTTAGAATTCACTACACCAAGTGTCTCGAGAGGAAATGTTTAGGTGATTTCCTTGTTCTGGTACACACTTTGGTGAGGATCTTCCAAACGAGAAAGATGATCGGCCGCTATATTCTCGGCTCCTTTTTTGTCAAGGATTTCGACATCAAATTCTTGTAGGAGGAGAATCCAACGAAGTAATCTCGGTTTTGCATTGTTGTTCCCTAATTTATTCACTTCACCATGGTTGATTAATGGAAAATAGATGAAAAGAAAGAAGATTTCTAGAGAGAGAAAGTAGAGAGAAGATGGAGAAACTAGGTGAAATTAGATTAAGGAAAATGATTACTTGCTACCCTCCTAACATGCTAGGAGGGTGCTTATATAGTCCACCCACATGCGGGCTTTCTATTGGACTATATTGTTTTAGGTCGGCCTTGAATAAATTGCTTATTACCTTAAAAGAGGCCTTTTAAGCTAGCGATCAAGCCTGTAATGTCACGACTATTTTAACTAACTATTACAACGTTATATTAAATATTACAATAAAAACCTATGACCGAACATTCTTGTTTGACTCAAGATTTTGAGGCTAACAATCTCCCCCAATGTGAGGTCATTCCTCTTCGATCTTTGGAGTTCAATGGAGATTATGAATTTCGTCATAAATGAATCTTGAACGTGTAATAGTAGTCTTATTCCTTCATGCTGTGATCGTTGAGCCTTTGTCGTTGCTTTTCCGACTTTGTCTTTAAACTTGAGATCTTCGAATCATCCTTGACTTGTCTTTGCCATCTTGCGATCTTGTGTCTTTATCCACATGCTCATACGTTGCACTATCTTGAAAGCTTGCTAACAATCTCCTTTGAAGAGAGGTCATTCCTTTACATTAATTGATAAGGAAGATTTTGATCATCAGAGTTGCGGAAGTCTTTAGCTTTCTTGATTGTTGAATATGTCTTTGGGCATGAGTATGTGGTTTTGAATCTTCGACTTTGCTGAGTACACCGTAATGTCGCCTTCTTCAGACAAAACATAGACACGGACTGAATGGCTTTGACATTCGTCCTAAATCGGTAGCGTTTTACCTCTGGTCGGTGAAGACCGTTACACGATATTAAATATCGTACCTGTGATTAGGTAGATTCAATTAAGAACCTCCTTGACAGGGTTTCGCGGCTGTACTAGCCGTTCTCTTTACTCGACAGTCTCAAAGCAAGACTGCGAACATAAAGAGTGAATCAATTGGATAAATATCTGCTTGATTAAAGTCGTTAATTAAAATTCCTGGAACAAGTTTGATTCATTAAGAATCTTACCATTGTTGCTTTCCAGTTGACACAAGTTTAATTCATAAAGAATCTCGCAAGTTACCTACCGTAGCGCTGTTTGATGTTGACGCTAGAAGGATTTACATTCATCACTGTGAATATTAATAAATATCACTCCGAATGTTCTGGCAAGACCATATAGATATTGCTTAGAAACCTAAAACGAGTTTGAATTGATAAAGAAACAAACCATTGTTGCTTTTCATTTTTTCATATGTTCAATTCATTAAGAATCTTACACATGACCTATCGTAGTGTTGTTTGATGTTAACACTGGAAGGATTTCCACTCATCATTGTGAATACTAGGACGTATCACTTTGAGTGTTCTAGCAATATCGCAAGGATATAGCGTAGGACTCTCTTGATCGTCATCCGTGTGTCAAACTTAGCATGAATTTGGAGAAAAATGTGTCAAACTTATCATGAATTTGGAACGCTCCCCCTCAAAAATTGATCCAATTGAATTGTTATTGTGAGGATGTGATCCACATTTCACTTTTTGAGGATAGGAGTTGTTGAACACACAATTTTTGAAAGATTTTGAATAATCATTGAAAAATTCTTGAAAAAAATTATGTTTAACGCTTTTTGAAAAATCAATTCTTTTTGGCGAAAAGGTTTTTCTAAAGCATAAACTTGAGTTCATAGACTTTGAATGTCTTGATGAATCCACTCAAGTGTAAGAAGATTTCTCATCTTTTGCTGAGGGTAAGGGCACTAAAGCGTACACTCCCCCGTGAATATAGATCCGGGTTGCAATCTGAAAGTGATTGCAAGCCATTGAGCTAACGTTGAATGTTTTGTGACAAGCTCAACCCAAGATAGATTGCTCTACCCGTTGTTGGAAATATTGTCCAAAAGAGACAATTTCCTTTATAAAAGATAGAAATGACATGTTTTGAAAAATATTTACAACTTTCATTCGAGCTTTATGTACACACCCGTGTCGTTATTGAGCGACATTTCTAGGTACGTCCATATTATCGATACTAAAAGACATGTCGAGAAGAATGTTTTAGGATTTTCAAAGATTTTTTTAATTTTGTATTTTGTTTTTTCATTAGTATTTATAAGTAGATGTTTGATATATGAATCAAGCAGGCTTCTTTGCCAGAATCTCTAGTTCTGCTGGAATCAAACATCTCATACCAATTTTCCTAACAAGATACGCAAACCTCTCTTTCGAAAGAGCTTTTGTAAACAAGTTGGCTAATTTGTAATCAATTCCAACAAAGTATAATTCAACGATACCCCTTTCAACTTGTTCCTTAATGAAGTGATATCTGACATCAATGTGCTTCGTTCGAGAATGTTGTACCGGATTACAGGAGATGGCTATAGCTGACTTTGAGTCACAGTACATAGGTACTTTATCAAAGTGGAAGCCATAATCCGTGAATTGTGTTCTCATCCAAAGAACTTAAGCACACCACGCAGATAGAGACACATACTCTGCTTCAGCTGATGAAAGTGACGTACAATCCTGCTTCTTGGAAGACCATCCCACAAGCTTATCTTGACCTAGAAATTGTGCACCACCAGAAGTACTTTTTCGTGTATCAAGACACCCTGCATGATCAGAATCTGAATAGGCCGTTAGAAAGAAACCGGTTTCCCTCGGATACCAGAGTCCCATGTGAATGGTATTCTTGAGGTACCGAAAGATTCGTTTAACCTCCTTGAGGTGCTTTTTAGTGGGTCGTGCTTGATATCGTACACAGTAACACGTAGCATGTGATATATCTGGTCAGCTTGATGTCAAGTACATGAGGGAGCCGATCATGGAACGATATCTCGTTTGATCTATGGCATCTCCTTCCAAATCAGCATCAGGGATGTGGTTGATAATAGTGTCCCAACGGGGTCACATGAGGTCATACCATGCTTTTTGATTATCTCTTGACAATACTTAGCTTGGTTGATAAAGATACCACTTGGGGATTGGTGAACTTGAATTCCTAGAAAGAATTTTAGTTCGCCTAGACATTTCAAATTTGCTGAGCATTACTTTTTCAAACCATTTTGAAATTTTTGGGTTTGTAGACCCGAAAATAATGTCATCAACATAAATCTGCACAAGCAAAATGTCATCCTCATGTTTATAAGTGAACAAAGTTAGATCAATGGAACCTTTTGAGAAACCTTTGGATACTAGAAATTTCGAGAGCTCGTCGTACCACGCCCTTGGAGCTTGCTTCAATCCATAAAGTGCTTTGTGGAGACGATACACCTTGTGAGGATAATAAGGATTGACGAATCCTTCCGGCTGCGTAACATTGACTTCTTCCTTCAAAGGACCGTCAAGAAACGCCGTATTTACGTCCATTTGATAGATAATGAATCCCTTATGTGCAGCATAGGCAAGGAAAATCCTGACCGCTTCCATTCGAGCTACTGGTGCAAATGATTCTTCAAAATCAATACCCTCTTTCTGTCTATATCCTTTAGCCACTAGCCTAGATTTATTCTTGATGATCGTGTTCTCTTCATCCATCTTGTTTTTCTAGATCCATCTAAGATTTAATGGTATAACATCGTATGGTCTGTCAACAAGTTCCCAGACTTTAAGTCTTTCAAATTGTTGAAGTTCATCCGTCATCGATTCAATCCAAGTGTGATCTGCCAATGCTTCTTTGATATTTGTTGGTTCAGCTGTACTTACAGTGAGTGCGAACATACAAACATCACCATCGGTTTCAAGTTGTCGTCTTGTATGAACGGGCTGTGAAGGGTTTCCAATTACTTGAACCAAAGGATGATCTCGGGTCCAATGATGTGTTGAAGGATGTCGTTGATAAAAGGTATGCATATTTAACGGATCAACATGGCGAGTAGAAGACTCTCCAGTTTCGTGTATCGGTGTACCGGATGGGTTGATAAATTCGTCTTCATTAGATAATGCATTGTTTGCTTGATTTGTGTTCTCTGGAGCAATGACAGTAGTTGTAGATGTTGTAGGAGCGTTTGTTGATGTGATATTCTGAGGAGGTAAATCTGCAGCAACCCGTGTTGAAGTAGATAAAGTTGAATCCTTTTGTTGACGATGATCGGTATCATCATACTTCTCATGAGTGACAGCGGAAGACTTCGATACAACATGTTTCTCCCCCGTGAAATATTCATCATACATTGGTCCATATAACATTTCCAACTCTTCAATTGTCATGTTGACTATCATATCTGCTCTTGGAACATTTCCTTGAACCAGCTTTGAACTTGACGGACCATTGTTGTGGTCTTGAGTTCCGAGTTCCATGCGGTTGTGAACGGAAGTCGTATGTCGTTGTGGATCAGGACTTAAACTGTTTTGTTCAAGTGCCATCTCTTGTAATTCATCAAATCGAATATGAATAGTCTCAACTATCAATTTTGTTCTCTTGTCGTAAACTCTATATCCCTTAGACTGAGTTGCATATCCCACTAGAATAAATGCATCACCTTTCTCTTTCATCTTGTCCAGATTTTCACCATCTCGAATAATGTAACACGTACATCCAAAAACATGAAGGTGTTTGAGTGAAGGTTTTAGATAATAAATTATGTGATATGGTGTCTTTTCATGTCTTGGGATAATTAAGGATCGGTTTTGTGTGTAGCATGCAGTTGACACGGCTTCGGCCCAAAAGTATAATGGTAGTTTTGAAGTGGATAATAATGTTCGAGCAGCCTCAACCAAAGTACAGTTTCGTCTTTCAACAATGCCGTTTTGTTCGGGTGTTCGAGCAATAGATGTTTCAAGTTCAATTCCTTCAGCTTCAAAAAAGTTTCTCAGAGTTGAATTCAAAAATTTTGTGCCTCTATCAGTACGAATCACTTTTATTTGAGCTTGAAAACCATGTTGTATCAGTTTTAGGAAGTTAATGAGAACTTCGGGTGTTTCATCCTTGGACCTCAAGAAGTGAGTTCATGTGTACCTTGAGTAATCATCTACAATTATCGTAACATATTTCTTCCCATTGATACTATGAACACGCATGGGACCACACAAATCTATATGAAGAAGATCTAACCGTCCTTTAGAGCTTGGTGTAGTCTTTGTCTTAAAGCTAAATCGTTTAGCTTTATAAAGCTCACAAGAAGAACAAAGATGATCTTTGATGAATTTCAAGCTTGGAAGGCCTCTCACAATATCTTTCTTGGAAAGCAAGTTGATGGTATCAAAGTTGAGGTGAGATAGACGTTGATGCCATAACCATGCCTGAGTCGTTGAAGCTTTAGCCATGAAGCAAATTTGAGTTGTAGAAGTTGTGTCTTAAAGTGAAATAGTGTAGAGATCAGTACCCCGTGTACCAGTAAGTAAGTCATTCCCATCATAATCACGAACAAAACATGTCTTCTTTTGGTAAGCAACCTCCAAATCTGCATCACAGAATTGACCAACCGAGAAAAGATTGTGATTGAGCCCTTCGACGTAGTATTCCCTTTTGATCATGATATTCCCCTGAACCAAATCTCCATATCCTAGGATCGGTGCAAATTGATCATTTCCGAATCAGACCGTACCCAGGAACTTCTCCACGAAGTTAATTAGAAGCTTGAGATTCCCCGTCATGTGCTTCTTGCATCCGGAGTCCAGTATGAAGAGAATTATTTGTATCACCTGCAGAAGAGTTAGAACACGATGGAGCATTTGCTAAATTGGATACCACAGTAGTTGTGATTGTAGAATCATTAGTGTCCTTAGCAACATTTAAAGGCATACTAACACTCGTTGTCACATTTTCTGTCCTAACTTTAGGCATCCATTTATATCCCGGAGGACATTGATTAGCAAACCACCATTTCCAAGACTTGCTAGCAGACTCATATAATTCTGTAATTCTGCTTCTAGGGTTCTTAGTGGTGGAGTCTAATGCATTTCTTTTCTTAGTGGGGGTTGCACCAGAATGTTTCACTTTGCGTTTGGGTTTACTAGCACTAATAGGAATCACAACTTTCTTCTTAATTCTAGTATCTACGCCTTTTTCATTATTCATAGCACACATAAAATGATTAGCAGTAGCACATTTTCCACATTTGACACAAACAAATTTCACATTCATAGCATTCAAATCATTCAAGACAATCAAATCGTCATTACACGCGATTACAGACTTTTTATTCTTAAAAACATTCAAATTCCTAGGGTGTTCTTTTACTTCCTTCATCTTTCCTTGACTCTTGTGTTTCCAGACCTTATCATTCACTTGAGTGCTCTTAAGCTGAGGCCGGCTAACACTAGCAGTGGAAACTACTCCTGCAGTAGAAGACACACGAATATTAATGTTTCTAGAAGTCTAAGGCGAGTGACTAACTTTGTTTGTGGGTTTATTGGTCATTCTATACATCCCTGGTTTAATCACATTATTGTGCTTAACGCTTGGTGCTACAATATTCCTTATGGGTTAAGTATGTGGTAACCTTTCCTTTCCATCTATTTTGGGGGCAAACACAGGTTTTGCAAATGAAGAATTTGAGAAAGCAGATGGTTTTCCTAAGATAGAGGATCTATTCACTTTAGAGGCATTGGGTTGTCTAACAACAGGTTTCTTAATGCTAGGTTCCACAACTTTCCCACCCATCTTAGCAACGAGTTTCTTCAACTCTGCTATTGCTATGTCTTTTTCTTGTAACTGAGCTTTCAAATCTGAAATATCAAGACTTTTTTCGTTTAATAATCGACATGACTCAGATTATTTTACTTCCAAAGGTGTATCATTTGAAAAGCTGCCAACTTTATTTTGCAAAGAAAGTTCAAGTGAGTGACAATGTTTTTGAAGATAATCATATCTATGTTGAAGTAACGAAAACTCTTTCTGGTCAAGTTTATTCGAAAGCACAGTTTCAAGACGTTCACATTCTTTAACTTGATCAAGATATTTGCATGCAATATCAGAATATTCATCAATATCAGCACAATATGTAACATAAACACACATAATATCTTTTGAGAGACATTCGTGTAAGAGTAGATCATATGCTGTAGAAAACTCGTCTCTTTCAGGTTGATGTCGTTCACTTCTTGTTCAAGAGATTGAACATATTTCAAATCATCAAACATTTCTTGCTTAATTAATGTTTCAAATTCCAAAATATGTTTTTGCGTTCTTTCCACAAGCGGAATTAAAATACTTTTCACAAGCACAGTTATATCGTGAGGAATTTCTTTGTCTCCTTTCTAAAGTTCACGTTTTTTCTAGTCATCATCAACAACCTTTTTGAAATTTTCAATGTTACTCTTGAGAATACTAAGTGCTTGCTTACTCTTGCTTACAGAAGCTTTATATGGCAAGTAGTCAATAATTTTGAAACATTAGTTTTCTTTGTGGCAAAAGCTTTTCTCCATTTAATTCTTAGTTGTTCACATTCGAAAAATATTTGCTCACGAGTTTTCTGTGTTTGCGGTTTTTAAAGACCATAAAGACTGTTTTCATAAGCATAATTATATGGTTTAACAAATTCTTTATTAACTTTTGGTCTACTCTTTTCTTCCAAATCGTTTGTCTCTTCACTGTCGGGCCTAACAACAAGACAATCAAGATCGGTCCATTGGGACTCATCAAGATATAAGTGCTGATTCTCAGATTGAGCTTGCTCAAGGTACTTAGGATTTGCAAAACTAGGTCTATCCTTGAAAAACGAACGAGGTGCCAACATTCTCATGGTTTGAATTGATTGATTAGTTTTGTAAACAATGTTCTTGTAAAAATCAATTTGAGTTTCAAGTTCCACCATTTTGTCGATGTCATTCGCTTGTTTAGTTTTGAAATCCTTTTCCATCTTTTCAACCATAGGTTT
The DNA here is from genome assembly GCA_025667525.1 of Glebionis coronaria. NCBI lineage: Eukaryota > Viridiplantae > Streptophyta > Magnoliopsida > Asterales > Asteraceae > Glebionis > Glebionis coronaria. The sequence continues at coordinate 66,608 of JANFOE010001220.1, forward strand.
CTTTTCATTAACAACTTTAGTTTTATCCTCTTGAAGAAAAGCATTTACTTGAGTTAGCTCATTGACTTTAGTGGTAGCAAGATACGTTTTGTTACGTTCAGTACTCAAAGAGGTGTTATAATTAAGTTTCTCTTGTTCAAGAAGCTTAAGAGTTTCGTTATATTTCTGTTGATAATCGTCCTTTTTTACGTTAATTAAACACCCTTTGTACCCCTCAACCTCATTAGTCTTTTTAAGAAGTTGAGCTCTATAGCTATCAATAGTCTCACTAGATTTAATTAGGGTAGCTTTGCATTCTTCAAAATTTTGAGTGAGCGTAGTGTTTGCCTTCTTTAATTGCTTTTTACTTTTTCTAGTTTCTTTGAAATCTTTTTGTAAAGAAGCAATTAAGTTAGCAAGCGCAATACGCTCCTCATCATCATCATACTCATTTGCATGTTGATCATCCTCAGACTCATTTTTGCACATGTCTTGTGAATCGGGTGTGGTATTGCTATCAACCGTTTCCATCATACATGTGTCATTAATGGCTTTGGGTAGCTCACAATGCTCATGAATATTACCAAACACATTATATTCCTCTTCAGTGTGTACCTTATCGATTAGCTCAGTATCAAAGATAGGACCATTGTCATCTTCAGTGACGTTGAGAACTTCTTCAACCTTTGCCATGTACGAGCAATGTGCTTCAAGTTCTTGGTCGGAGGCTTCATCATCAGTATCATCAAGCATTGCTCCTTCCTCAGCCGACAGCTTAACCCCAGCTTCCATCTTCTTACAAAGCATCATCTTTTCTTTATGATAACCAGAATCCCGAACCCGTTTCGGCTTCCTACATTCCTTTGCCATATGCCCATAACCTTGACAATTAAAGCATTGAATCCCACTTTGATGAACCACTTGAGTACCAACAGTTTCCCTATTCCCAGCAGCAGTAGCAATCCTCTGAGTATCATACTTAGCAGTTTGTCGATCATACCGTGCAGAACGCTCAACATGTGTTGGATTACATCGATCATACCTAGGAGGACTTTCATCATGTTGACGTGTGTCATACCTTCGAGGACTCTCAACATATTGGTTCCTTATATTTGATGATGTTCGAAGATTGTTGTTGGTGGGTTTGAAGATTTTCTTGTAGGTCTTCATAATGAAAGCAATTTGTTGTTTCATCTCCCTAAACTTTTGAGCTAGTTCTTCATCACTGTCCTCTTCAGATGATGGCTCAGGTAATGGTGATGGTGCTCTTGGTTCTTTGTCTCGTGATCTTGTGGGAGCTGAATACTTAGATGAAGTGGAGTATCTTGGTGAGGAGGATGTAGTGGAGTACCTTGGTGAGGAGGATGTAGTGGAGTAGGACTTTGGAGCACGAGAGCGATGATCTTGGACGTGTTGAGTGGTAGACACCAAAGCAAGCGGATTAGCAGTCTTTGCTATCCTTTCAGCTCGAAGTTCATTCGCCTCATTCTAAAGTTGTTTCAAAATGTCAAAGAGCGTGTGATAGTTGACCTCGTCTAACTTACTCTGTTGTTTCACTAAAGTTACAAACCGTGTCCACTCTGGTTGAAGTTGTTGTAGAAATTGCACATTGACTTGCATGGTGGAGACTTGCAAATTGTTTCTTGTCATGTCATTCATCATCTTGTAGAACCTTGAGTAATATGAATCAATTGATTCCCCATCCAATGAAGTAAACTTACCAAAGTTCCAGAACAAGTTAGTTTTGATATCTTGCTTGTTAAGTGATTCTCCTTGTTGCAAGCGTTCAATGGTAAACCACATCTCTTTAGAAGTAGAGCATGCATCAACCGTTGAGTAAATATCATCCCCAAACCCACTTAGAATCAAATAGATTGCTTCTTTCTCTGCATCAATCCAAGCACGTTTCTCTTTCGAAGTGTTCTCATATGTTTCCTCAGTTGTTTGCTCATCAGAACCGGTCATCGAATCGGTTGTTGGAATTGTAGGAATGGTTATTGTAGTGAGAGTATAGGGTCCTTCTTTGATGCAACATCGAAGAACATCACCATTGGGTTTGGTGTCTAGATATCGAAGGAATCGTGATTTCCATTGTGCATATCGACCAGACACAAGCATTAGTGGTCTCTCTTTGTTTCCCGCCACCATGATGTTGTTGTTTGTCACACGATACTCCTTAGTAGAGTCCATTTCGAGAAACTTGAAATTGTTGAAGTGAAAACGGATTTTAAGTAGATGTGTTGTGATTGTTGTTGTCGATGAAAAATGTTGAAATCCCCTAAAAATTGTCTTCACAAGAAACCAAAAGTTCTAAGGCGAAAAATCACACGATTAAAAATTTTCACTTTTGTAAAAACTTCTATTTTCGGAATATTTGAGTTTTTCGTTATAAGTGTGATTTTCGGTTAACTTGAGATATTCGGATAAATGGTGGATTTCGGATAAGTGGTGATCTTCGGATGAATTGTGGTTTTCGGATAAATGGTGTATATTCGGAATAAAGTGGCTTTTTCAGAATAAGTAGGATTTTTCGGAATAATTTGGATTTCGGAAAAATACTTTTTCAGAATAATGAAGGTTCTTCGGAATAATGAGATTCTTCGGAATAATGAGATTCTTCGGAAATATGATATTCTTCGGATAAATGGTATTCTTCGGATAAATGCAATGAATTCGGATAAAAGGAGGATTTTCAAAATAACTTACCTTTTCGGATAAACGATTTCCGGAAAAATCCCTTTCTTCGGATAAAGCAATATCTTCGAAATACTTCACTTTTTCGGAAAAACCGATGATTTTCGGAATAATCCCACTTTCTTCGTAATAAATCTTCGGATAACCACCTTTTTCAGAATATCTACTTATTTTCGGATAATTTCTTCGGAATAACCACTTATCTTCGGAATGTAAAACCCTTATCCAAAAATCACTATTTCAGAATAATCTAAACCCTTTTCCGAAGATGACCAAATCAAGTTACTATTCTACAAACGTACCCCAAAACCAATCCAAACACCTCAAAAACTTGCGATTTTAACCACAAAAACTTAACCAAATCCTTACGACATCTATGTAAGTGATTTATATCAAGATTCAGAGCCTGAAAAACACTAAAAAAATTCAATCCGAATTGATTTTGATTAAATCAATCGAACCAAATCAAAACCAAACAACCAATCACTAATCTACCCCGTGGAGATTGATACCAAATGTTGTTCCCTAATTTAATCACTTCACCATGGTTGATTAATAGAAAATAGATGAAAAGAATGAAGATTTCTAGAGAGAGAAAGTAGAGAGAAAATGGGGAAACTATGTGAGATTAGATTCTAGAAAATGAAAAACCTTACCCTTACTAACATGCTAGGAATGGCTTTATATAGTCCGCCTACATGTGGGCTTTGAATGGACTCTATTGGTTGGTCCGGGCTTGAATAAAATGCTTAGTACCTTAAAAGAGGCCTTTTAAGCTAGCCATCAAGCCCGTAGTGTCACGACTATTTTAACTAACTATTACAACGTTCTAATAAATATTACAATAAAAACCTATGACCGAACATTCTTGTTTGACTCAATATTTTGAGGCTAACAATCTTGCTTAGCCATGAGATACTTGATTTCCGAGTGATCCGTATACACTATGCATTGGGTCAAGACGAGGTAAGGTCGGAATTTCTCAGATGCATACACCACGGCAAGGAATTCCTTTTCCGTTGTAGTGTATTTAAGTTGAGCCTCGGTCATCGTCTTGCTAGCATAGTGAATAGGCAAGAAGTGCTTTTCATGACGTTTCCCCAAAACGGACCCAATAACGTAATCACTTGCATCACACATAAGTTCAAAGGGGAGGTTCCAATTGGGAGCAATAAGAATGGGAGGTTCGGTAAGTTTCCTCTTAAGGATTTCAAAGGCTCGTACACAATCTTCCTTAAAGACAAAAGGAGCATCTTTTTCGAGGAGATGTGTAATAGGTCGAGAAATCTTTGAAAAATCCTTGATGAATCGACGATAAAAGCCCGCGTGGCCTAGGAAACTCCTAACTTCCTTGACGATTTTGGGATGAGCTAATTTGGCGATGACGTATACCTTAGCTTTGTCTACCTCAATCCCCGCTTTCGAGACCTTGTGCCCTAAGACGATTCCTTCCTTAACCATAAAATGACATTTTTCCCAATTGAGCACAAGGTTGGTTTCCTCACAACGTTTTAAAATTATCTCAAGATTCGACAAACACGAAGTGAACGAACAACCAAACACGGAAAAATCATCCATAAAGACTTCCATCGTCTTCTCGATCATGTCATGAAAAATAGCCATCATACACCGTTGAAAAGTTCCCGGTGCATTGCAAAGTCCGAATGGCATTCTACGATAGGCAAACGTTCCATATGGATACGTAAAAGTAGTTTTTTCTTGATCACGAGGATCGATGGGGATTTGGAAGTAACCAGAAAAACCATCTAAAAAGCAATAGAAATCGACTATCGCAAGACGCTCTAACATTTTGTCCATGAAGGGCAAGGGAAAATGGTCTTTTCGAGTGGCGTCATTCAACTTGATAGTCGATACACACCCTCCAACCGGTCACGAGTCGAGTGTGAATTAAGTCGTTGGCATCGTTTGGCACAACGGTCATTCCTCCCTTCTTAGGGACACAATGAATAGGACTCACCCAAGGGCTATCGTAAATAGGGTAAATCATTCCCGCGTCAAGGAGTTTAAGGACCTCCTTTTTGATGACGTCATGAATTTTGGGGTTCACCCTCCTTTGACATTAGATTGCGGGTTTGTAGTCCTCCTTCATTAAGATTTTGTGGGTACAAAATTTAGGATCGATCCCCTTAATGTCGGATAATTTCCACGCAATTGCCCCTTTGTGGTCCTTTAGAACATCGATAAGTGCGGTTTTTTCATCATTCGAATGATCTTTCGCAATAATCACCGGCAACTTATCGTCTCCTTCCAAGAATACGTATTCAAGATGAGGAGGTAAATCTTTTAACTCGAGGATTGGTGGTTCCTCAATTGAAGATTTGGGCTCGATACTCATAACCTCCTCGGGTGGAGGAAATGGGAAATCGTTAAGAAAATCTTTGATAATCGAGAAGTCATCATCGTTGTCGAGGTCTTTGTTACAAGTACGTGGAACATCAAATTCTTCCAACGTAAAACCACCACCTTCAAATGGAGTGAAGGATGGTGTCGAATTATCCAGAATGGGATCAAGCATAGTGGGATTGTCACTGTTTTCATCGTCACCAAAACCTAAAACTTCTTGAGAAAATTCCTCGCAAACGACGTCGATCATATCCACAAGGTTATTGGTCGCGACGGAATAAACATGAGAAACTAGAGAGTTTTGTGTTGCGTTTATAACAAGTTCCTCGTCGTTGAAACGTAAGGTGATTTTTCTAGCATGCACATCAATCAACGCCATTAACGTATCCAAAAACGAACGACCTAAAATAAGAGGAACTTGAGGATCCATGGGAATATCGACAACGATAAAGTCTACCGGATAATAGAACTTTCCCACTTTCACAAAAACGTCTTCGGCCAATTACACATGCGGGAATAGTGGAATGATCGGCCAATTTGATAGACATTATTGAAGGAGTAAGATTAGGAAGATTGAGCGACTTAAAGATTGCAAGTGGCATCAAGTTAACACTAGCACCAAGATCGGCCAAGGCATAGCATTCTTCCATATCTTGAATTGCACATGGAATCAAGAATTTACCGGGATCACCGACTTTTTTAGGTATGCGGTTAAGATAAACCGATGAACAACTAGACAATTGTTGCAATTTCTCCTTGTTGTTTAACATACTCTTAAAGTTAGCGGTAAATCGAGGCATTATGACGAAATCGTCGGCAAAACTTACATTGAAATGCACATCACAAAACATTTTCATAAAAAGCTCGACTTGGTAATTATCACGTTCTTGCCGTTTCTCCTTACGAAGTCTCGATGGGTAGGGAAAAGGTGGTGTGGGTTGAGGCATAGGCATAGCCTTTGGAATCTCGGGTTCCAATGATGGTAATGGGTCAACCGTAGGTGTGGTTTGAGCGGTACTTCGTAGGATTGGGATATGCTCCTCTTCGAACGCCACCTCGGATTCTTCCTCAATTTCCTCCACCATTGGAGAAATTGGTTGAGGAGTCGGTTCCTTAAGTGTCTTACCACTTCGTGTGGTAATCACTTTCATCTCTCCTTTAGGGTTCGATATGGTGTTACTAGGAAGACTACTCAAAGACGGTTTACACATTATAGCCTCAAACATGGATGAAATTTTATCCTCAAACATAGATTGCCTCTTATCGGCCTTGAGCATCTCTTGTTTTATTTCATATTGCCCTTGTTCCATCTTTTGTTGGTTTTGTTGTAACCTTGTCACATTACCCTCCATTTTGTTGGTATGAATCTTAAGCTCATTTGCTAACTCGTTTTTCAACTCCTTTTTCAAGTCATTCTTAAACTCGGATCTTAGGCTAATGATCTCCCTTTGTATATTATCAAACCTAGAATCATTTCCATTTTCTTATTCAACAAATTCATTTGGAAGATCTTTCAAGTTTTGCAAACTCTTGTTGTTGTTTTGAAAATCATTGTTTTGATTTTTGTTTTGCACTTGATTGTTATTAGCCCCTTGATTCCCATAGTTGTTACCCTTGTAATTGTTTTTGTAACCAACTTGATTGTTTCGATAATTGTTAGCATTTTGATTAGGTGCAAAACCCGATGGAGTCATTTGATTAGAGCGGGTTACTTGACCGTTTTGGTTATAAGTTCCCGTGGCCACGTAGGCACTCGAAGTGTTACCACCGTTGGTAATGCACTCGGAGAAATCATGACCTCCACCACAATACATACATGAAACCTCAACCGATTTATCTGTAGCGGGAGTAGATTGTTCACCAACTTTAAACTCAATCAAAAGTCCTTTAAGCTTATCAAAGATTTTGTTTTCCAAATTTGCCTCGATTTGGCAAGCATCGATGGTATGAGACAATGACGGTGAAGCCGAAGACGAAGCCTTACGAACACTCGATGTGTTACGAGGACTATAGACCTTAGACCTATTCTCAATAATCATCAACGCTTCCTCGACCATTTTACACAAAAAATTACCACCCGCGGCGGCATTAAGATAATCTCTCTCATGATCGTTCAATCTATTGTAAAACGTGTCAATATGATGCAAGTCGGAAAAACCATGATGAGGACACTCATGTAACATTTCCTTAAACCGATTCCAAGCCGTAGAAAAACTCTCATTAAACTCTTGTGAAAAATTGAATTCTCGTTTTTCAAATGTGTAGTCTTAGAGGGCGGGAAAAATTGGTTCACAAATTTTGAAACGAGATCCTTCCACGTCAATATAGAATTGGGTGGCTCTTTCTCTAACCAAATTTTAGCGGGCCCCACTAAGGAATACGAAAAAAGCATCATCTTAATCGAGTCGTTAGAGACGTCCTTAAACTTGCAAGTGGCAGTGAGACGATTGAATTGGCGGACATGGTTGTGCGGGTTGTCCTTTTTCTCACCACGGAATTTGTTATTTTGGATCATCGACAACAAACCCCTCTTAACTTCAAAATTCTCCGCAAGGATGGCGGGAATCACAATCGCTTCTCCATAACCCTCGGTGGGTGCTTGAAGTAACTCCATCATAGTTCGATTAGCCATGGTGACTTCTTATTCTACGATAGGTTCGTCAATAGGAGATTCTTCACTAGAAAGGTTAGGTGTGGTTTCCTTTCGGTTTTTGTGTTTACGTGCACGTCTTGCTTGATTACGAGTAAGCATAAACGTCACGTACAACGTGGGGATGAGCAAAGAAGATTCTTTTTGGTGTTTTTAACCTTTTCAATTTTTTGTGGTTTTTGATTGTTTTTACTTTTTTTGGATTTTGTGATGTATTACGTAGACAAAAATCTACAAATCTCTCCTCAAATCAAATCTCTTTGTTAAAGGAGCCTCAAGGAATGAAAATGAGCACGTGAAGTGAACGCCTTCGATGACTTTAGAACGTTGGTGGAACACCAAAACTTTCAAGAGGGTTTAATCAATTGAAACCAACAAAATATAGTGATATGTATATAATACTTTGGTTGGCAAACCCTCGATTAGCCCTTTTTATCTAAACACGCACAAGCAAGCGGAGAAACGAGGCGGCGCGAAGCACTTAAGAGCCTTTTTCCTTAGGGTATATTTTATAATACCCGCCTTATACCCACCTTATAATTTGTGTTTTTCAAAATTAAGCTTCACGAAAGCAATTATCTATTTTTCCTTTTTTCTTTGTTTGAGATTCGAATACAATGATCGAGTGATGAAATCCCGAATCAAGGTTGTGTTTCAAACTTTTGGAGTACTTCTAAATTTATTGTTTTACGTATACAATATAGTAATAATATTCACACAAAAACAAAAAACCAATAATACGTATTAGTAGAGTTCTACTAATACAATTATATTTATGGATAATATAAAAACAACAATTTGTTCAAATCAAAACACAACACGCCTCCCGGGCAGCGGTGCCAAAATGATAGTTGAGTTTTTACACACCTTTGACTTTAGGAAAAATCAAAAGAAGTAATTAGTGGTAAGCACGTCGGTTTAGGAAAACCGTGCACAAATGACCCAAAGTGAGGAGAGTTCGTTCTCAAGGAGGCTAGTGTGTTGTGTAAGAAATGATTAATGTTTGTGATTATAATTATGAGAAAAGAAAATGAGAAAGAAAAGAGAAAGGACGACGGTTACGATTCTAAATTAAACTAAGACGAAAAGTCGTGCACGTAAAACCGTAAAAAGTGACTAAATTAAAAAACTAACCTAAAAATTCCTAGAAAATTGCAATAAATCCTAAAAATGTAATTAGATTTTACAAAAAATCAAAAATCACTCATACCTTTTTAATTAAATAATATTTTCTAATGCTAATTAAATCCCAAAAATCAATTTAATTAACAAACAGCCCAAAATGAGATTTTTCAACTTGTAAACCTCTAAAATAACTTAACCAAATTAAAAACTATTTTTGAAAAATTAAAATTAATTAAAACTATTTAAAAATGATTAAAAACTATAAAAATATTAAAATAATTCTAAAAATTAATTAAATGACAAGAAAAGTAATCTAAAAGTTTTAAAATTCCTAATTTAATGTATTAAACATAGTAAAAATGAAAAACTTGCAAAAATATTAAAAACTAATTTTAATAATAAAATAATAATAAAATAATATTAAAAATTATAAATAGTTGCAAACTAGTTTATTTTAACCTAATTTAAACAGAAATGAACTTGAAATACCAAAAATACTCCTAATGGGCCTCCAAATGGGTCAAATAGTGAAACTGACCCTTAATAATTAAGGCCCAATAAGAAAAAGTTCACAAAAATGGCCCAAAACTTCCAGTTAAGCTTAAAATTCAATTTTAAACACAAAATTTCAAAGGCCAAAAAGCTGAAAGTGAGCTTATCACAGCTTATTTCAAAGCAGCTTATTCTTAATGGGCTTTTTGGCCCATTAAGCTATAAGCTGATGCCATAAGCTGAAATTTGACACACAACCTTCTCTTGACCTAATTAAGCTGTTTATAAAAAGAATTTTTGAATAAGCCCTAGAAATAAGCCTGAAATAAGTAAAAGCTCTCTACAGAAAACGACAAAATAGTCGTTTTTGAGTTCTAAACCAATTCAAGGGCTGGAATACGCAATAAGCACTTTATGTAAAAGTCAACTTAGTTGGTTTTCTAGTCAGACCTAAAAGTCAAACCCTAAAAAGCTCCAGAATAGTCAAATGGGTCAAATAAGGAAGATTGATTACAAAAACAAAGTTGTTGCAGGTCTGGATAAGCTATTATAGCTTATGAATAAGCTGATTGAAAATTAACACTAGCAGGGGCTAGTTTTGGGTGTCCAGCAGTGGGAAAAGTTGCAACTGCTTGACTATCTTGACTTTTTGTCTTATATAGATTTTTGTTGGATTCAAAGCACACAAAGGCACCCTTATAACGGGTTATAAAGAGTCAATCACAATCAAATAAACACGAATCCAATCAGCTAATTAATACAGTTTAATCAAAACATGCCCAAATATTGCACAGACTTGGAGATATATATATATATATATATATATATATATATATATATATATATATATATATATATATATATATATATATATATATATATATATATATATATATATATATATATATATATATATATAATATATATGGGGCTAAGTTTGACATAGGATAATATTATGGCGCCACCTCATATCCTACGTGGCATTATCTTATTGGGTATAGAGTTCTATATTTTGGAAACTATATATGTATATATCTTTTAACAATCGGAAACGGAATAAAAGATATATTCCGTTATTTTTTTCCTGTAAATTAGACGACTCATTGTTCCTGAATTCGATCTTTGGTTCTACAGAGTTATTACCAAGGTGAAGTATTAATTTGGAGCAGATTATAGCTTATCATACAGGTAACCCCAACCCCAACGATGGTTATCATAAGTTTTCTTTTATCCTAAACCCTAATGTCTACTTATCATTCATGTATTTTTTTCCCCAACAATGGTTATCATAAGTTTTTTTTATCATAAACCCTAATGTCTACTTATCATTCATGTATTTTTTTCTCTAAACACACATGTAAACCTAACCCTAAGCTAACCTCAAATATGGTCATCGTAAGTTTGGGCGGGTCATCCTTTTTTTTGGCTAGCTTATTCATATCTTATATCAGTTTCTTATTGGTCCAATTATTATTGACGATGAGATCTGTTTTTTTAATTTTATTTTTAATTGTATGCCTTACGGTTAACATGCTCTTTGTATCTATTTGTTACAGAAAGAGTTGTTGATGGCAGAGAGATCATGGTCCAGTAAGGAGACATTCATGTAAGTTGATTTATTATTGTAATTGGTTGCATAAAACACTGTGATAACCAAACCTTGACTTTGTTGGTGTGGATGCACATCTAGCGTTTTTACTTTATGATTTCATAACATACTGTGCAGAGATTGCACACAATGTATCAACCCACAAAAGGAAGGCGATTGTCGAGCGCAGAGTACTGTTGGATGTCGTCACCAAAAAATTAGCCAAAGGGGTGTGTAATTATTTGTATTAACCTTGGAACCTAACTGACATCCATGTATAAATATAATATGTTTGCTTAATTGGACTATTACACCTTATTTCTTTAGATATTGGCTTGTCATAGCATCTAAGAGGGAACCTCTAAATCTGATATTGAGTAAATCAACTATTTCTCCTGGTATAATCAGTGGGCTGCATTATAATATGCATCCTAATATCTGTATATCTTTTTCACCCATTCGATTCATATTCCATTCATATATTAAACCCTAGAATACCAAACCACTAAACACATACAACCGTTTAGTTTATTCGGAGGTTACCATCAAGATCCTTTGCAAGGAGGTAAGCTTCTTTAACTTCAATTGTGTTATTCGTACCGGGTTTTTTATTTATTGATCTGTTAGGAGTTCAGCCACATGATTTCCCTTCTTTGTTTAGGTTATGATCAACATTCTATGCAAGGAGGTAAACTTCTTTAACTTCAATTGTGTTATTTGTATACACAATTGATCAAGATTCTATGCATATTTTCTCAAAACCTTAAAGAATCATATAAAGAGTATGTATATTTGAACTTTATTTATTATCCTTTATAATTCAGTTATTAATTGGGTTCTAGGTTATGTTGGTTCTTTCTGTTGCGGTTCAAAGCAACCAGGAGAGTTGCTAAGCTGGGAAGATATAGATACAAGCTTGAGCTCGGATCTTGGTTCGATTTGAGACCTTAAATTGTCAGTTTGTTCGTAAGTAGAACTATTGAATTATGTAACCTTTGATCATAATGAATTGATGATTTACAGCTTGCTTAGTAATGATAATTGGTCATGATTTGTCTCTACGTGATCATTACAATGCTTTATTGTGGTATCCTAAAACTTAGGTAACAAACTGACCATATACACAATGGTTTAATCCTTTTCCGCATTCTTAAATATATATCCATTGTATGTTGTTTCAGACATTTACATATTTGCTCAAAAGATACATGTTCGAGAGTGTAGTTTTGCTCCCACTCATTAGAAGGATGACAGGAGGAACTTGGATAAAGATTACAAATCAAGCCCTCACAGAAGGCACAATTAAAGTAGATATGCTGATAGGATCGAGAAAGTCAACATTTTTAAGGACAAGGCAACTTTCCTGTTCTTGAACCCGAAGGGTACAACATTTTACCACGTACAACATATGTTATAAAAGCCACTGTTGTTTAACAATATATTTTAACAATTGGTTAGTTGAGAAATGCATCGACCGGGTCACTTTATATGTTCTTGTTTATCTTAATATTGTGGACTTTTTGTATCTATATTGTGGACTTCGAAGTTTTATATCAAAAAAATCCATATTCTGATCGTTGATCAGCCAAGGAAAATTTTGTGTAGTGTTGTTTAAGTAATTCTATGATTATTTGTATTTGTATTGTTATTGTGATCAAATTAAGGTTTTCAAGTTTAAGGCAAAAAGTAAATTTACTAAAAAAAATACTTGACATCTACTAATACCTATTTAATTTATTACTCTTAGTACGTTCATTACGAAATGCAGGCGTGATGTATCTGGTGGAGACACACTTAGAGATATGTATCGCGGTGTTCTTACCCTACATGTACTTATAATATTTATTCAAATGATATTAAAACATGAAGCCAATATTTGCATCGCTGGAATATTATCCGGTTACGGCTGGTTCAGGGCACCTCCAGACTTTTAAATTGATAAAATATCTCCGCTGTATAAATTCAGTTGATGGATACGTCAAGACTATTAAGTTTCAGATAGTAAGTTGTCGTTTGATTCTCTTCTTTTAGTTATGATAATCCGGTTATAGATAGATCTCTGATCTCTGTTCGTATGCAAGCTTGCTGCCTTAATAATGTATGATTTTTTTTCTTACTTTTATTTTGAAGATTTTTTTTACTTTTTCTGTCGTGCTAATTTACAATCGGACACTAAAATTCAGTAAAGGATTGCACAGAGCTTGGAGAGTGCACTTATGATTAAGCTAGATATTTCATCATCGATGGGAGTGAATAGGTTTTGATTGGTCAAGAGAAGATGAGCACCAATCATGTCTATGTCTATGGGGGAAGTTCGTTCAATGGAAATATATCAAAACAGCCACCAAGTTCCATGTTTGTGAAGATGCTTGCTTGGACCAGTGCCAAAGGGGTATCTGCTCTTATTCAAGATTCGTCCCAACTGCCTAGGTATCATCAAGCCAGCCTAGAGAGTGCAAAATCAGATTCATGCATGGATACATCAACAAGCCAGGACGCACCAGTTTATATCTCGGTCAGGAAAACCAACTAGAGGTACAGTTTTTGTTTATGTTTTTCCCTTTTTATTCACACTCCCACTTGGGGACAAACACTAAAGACACATACATTTGTTTTTTTTTACTTAGTTATCTTAACTTCTGTCTTTAGCTCCAGTTTGGTTCCATCTATTACAGCATAGTTTCACCCCAGATAGTTCAAATGGTTACTTCCCATAGATGATTTTCCACTTTACTCATATGTGTCTGTAATGATGCAAGCATAAGCGTCCATCAGGTATCATTCATCGAAAGGTTATTTGGAACTCAAAAAAGACATTTTTTAATAAATTGATGGACCAGATACAATATTCTTCATAAGAGGATCTGGTTCAAGATGTCATAAAGAATATTGTTCATATATAGGTATTGTTCCATCATAATTACATCATTCGATTAACAAACATCGTTTCTAATCATACGGTTTTTTTGATAGATAATTATAGTTGTTTTCTAAGATGTGATAAATTTTTGAATGTTAAATGTTATAATAAAAAGTTCAGTATCAGAATCCCTTTATTCCAGTTCTTCACTTCTATGCCTTTTTTAAGCTACGTTTTTTACATTTTGATTCTGATATTTACTTTTTATGTTTGTGTGGTGATTAATTACAGATGAACTTTTACATTGAAAACTATAGTTTTAGGTATGTTCATCAACATAATCTGCTCTTTTCGTAGGTTATCAAAATCTTAATGGACCGAGGCTCTTCCAATCATGGTACTATTCTTAGCCTGTTGCTGATTTATGTCGTATGTTATTTTTGTAATATGAATAAAACATAGATAACAAGTAATGCACCTGTAGATTATTAAATTGCGTGGGAAATTTTTTTATGGGTTATTGGTTTTAGAAATGTCATTCTCCACACTACATTCATCTTCAGGGGGATGCACTATCATAGCCACCTCTAATGTTACACATAATGTGGCTTTATATCTTTGGCCACTCGGTTCGGTTACATATTCGGTTTGTTTTTTTAAATTAAGGGGATGTTGTTTGAGTGTTTTTGTGGAGTTTGTAAGCTTACAGAGCTTATAAGCCTACGACAATATCGTTAACTCAACTTGATACGCTTATAAGCCGAAAGTATGGTCTTATCAGCTATTCCGAAGTATATATACAAGTGTATTAAATAAGCTAGCACAAACACCCTGTGTAGTGTTATATATGCTCACTATGTTGCTTACTTAGGACTGATTACATTTGAAATGACATATTTACAACAGCCAAAAACACCTCTTGCAAACTTGCTCAACATAGCCATATTTTTTTCCTTCTTCGCTTCAAATTTCTCTAGAGGTGGCAAAAGGCGGATTAGGTCAAAATGGGTGATTTTGGTTGACCCAAAACATTTTTAATCCATAAACTGAATCGAGCCTTTCATAAGTAGAAACGTCGGATTGCGACCACTCCGTTTGACTGTCAGCTGGTTAATTGATTTTTTACATATTGTATTTTTTGTGTTCAGGTCTTGGTTCTAACACAGATGGCATTTGTGGACAAGATTGGGTGCGTTCAGGTGGAGATTAACTGTTGGTTTTGTGGTTACTGTTTTATACTTTTCATAAGTTGAGTGTTCATCAACATATTATGGTTATGATTAACTATCTTTTTTTAATAGATGGTTTACAACCAACAAAGGCGTGAAAGAGAAGTGGTGCCAACAAACGCGATTAGTCACATTTTAGTGTTAGGAAGTTTTTATCACTATTTCTTTGAACGATGTTTCCCTTCCTTCAAAATTCAAATTTTATATTCAATGGTTCACCTAATTGTCTTATAATGGATAGCCTTATGCTTGTGTTTTGAGGAGATGGAAAGCTTTATCCGTTGCATGTTTTCTAATGATAGACTTGGGACGCATACACATGTTATTTATCATTCATGCTCGACAGACTCTTCAGTTACATATGCTCATATATGTTAGTGTGGAAAAAGTCAATGTAGAGTTGCATGTCCGTTAACTCCCAGCCTCGCATGGTCGTAAGTTCCAATCATTTTTTGGTATTCAGAATGTATCACAACAACAGTAACATTTCTACTTGGCATGCGTTATTCGCATAAGCATATAAATTTAGCACTTAAACGTAATGCAAGGTTTTAAAACTCTGTTTTTAAATCGATCCGGTCGTGTCATCGAGTCCGCGTCGACCTGGGTTTCTAAAAAAACATTTTTTATATTTTTAATAATTACAAATATAATTTTTTTACCAACCAATATAATATGTAAAAATAAAATTTCGTAGCAAATACGTAAAATTTACATATTTTTTCAAAAGAACCCGAAAAAGTCAAAACCCGGCCGGGTATCGAGAACCGAGTTTACCCGGGTCACCCCATACCCAGCGGTCTAGCCGGGTTTCGAAAATGTGAAACCTGAGTCAATATGACATGTTTTTTCAGCTGGAACCAGGTTAACCGGTGACCTAATCGAGTCGACCCATGTTTAAAAACATTGCGTAAATGGCCATCTATCTCAATAACAAAGTATACAAAATTAATGATACAAGTAAAAAAATCATATTTCATTCATCTCAGAGAAAGATGGTATTTAGAAACAAAAGTTTTTACGTTTATAATATGTGCAAAAGTAATGACTTAAACAAAGTAAAAGAGATTAAGGAGAAAAGGTAAAGAAAGAGAAAAAGATAAGAGAAAGACAATATGTTTTTTTTTTACTTTTCAACATTCTTAATTTTTATATAAATTTAATCAAAGATGATTAACTATTTATATTTAAGCCTTTATATTTTACCCATTTACTCTAAACAATAAATATGAATTAAACATATATTAAAGGGATCATTTGACTCTTTTTGTTAAATTATTTACGTTTTAATAATATAATACAGTAATTTTTAATAGTAGCTACGAATTTTCAATATTCAAGTTTGATACACTAAAGATATGTTACTTTTATTTCTGTGTCGACTTGTGTTTCTATAACAAATTTATTATAACTTAAATGAAAACAAAGCATGTAATCCTATAGGTTGTATTATTATTTTTCCGCTTTTAGTTTTTATAAAAGAAAAAATAGTTTTACTTCTTAGGAAAAAGTTCCCCATAGACCCCAATTTTATCATAGACCAAATGGGATAATCCTGGCTCTCCATTTTTATATATTTGAGTGGTTGAGATTTTTTATTTTTATTTAACCGCAACTATTAAAAACCGTTTATAACTTTCCATTTTAATACTTTCTATTTTTTTTACATTCAATTTCCCAACTGCACACACACACTCTCTCTACACTCACTCTCCCCAACCCGCAACCACCCCAACCACCACCGGAACCACCTCAACCACCATCCCAACCACCTCTGTTATAGATCCGATCTATTCGGAATCCTCTAATCGTCTCATTTGTACATATAATCGTAACCCTAACCCTAATTTTTACATCTATATGGATATACGAGATGAGTATGCTGCTGCTAACGCGGCGAAGCTTAAATCATCATCGAACCCGTCTGGAGAAGCTGGTAATGGTCTTTTTTTATGCTTTTAATTTATGCTTATTATGCTTATCTGGTAGCTTATCTGGGTTTTATGCTTATTACACTTATCTGGTAATTTATATTTGATTTATTAAAGGGAAATGATTATTTACACTTATTTGGTAACTTATTATGCTTATATTTGATTGTTTTATTTTGAATCTGACGAATCATGTATGTTTCATGGTGAAACATACATGATTCTGCATGATTTAGTGTTCATTTGACCTAACTGATATGTTTTGATTGATTGAGAGTTGATTTCTTGGAATCACTAGAAACTTATTTTGAATCTGACGAATCATGTATGTTTCATGGTGAAACATACATGATTCTGCATGGTTTAGTGTTCATTTGACCTAACTGATATGTTTTGATTGATTGAGAGTTGATTTCTTGGCTTTTGATTCAGTTATACTTGTTAATATTTGGCCTTGCATTTGTTTAACTGTCATAGTGAATCATATATGTTTCATCATGAAACATATATGATTCATAATGAATCATATATGTTTTATGATGAAACATATATGATTCACTATGAATCATATATGTTTCATGATGAAACATATATGATTCATAGTGAATCATATATGTTTCATCATGAAACATATATGATTCATAGTGAATCATATATGTTTCATCATAAAACATATATGATTCATTATGAATCATATATGTTGTAAAACATACATGAAAGGGAAATAGCTTTATCTTTTGTATTCTGCAAGTGAAACATACATGATTCTGCATGATTTAGTGTTCATTTTGACCTAACTCATATGGTAGCCATTTGTATTCTGCAAGTGTATTCTGCAAGTGAAACATACATGATTCTGCATGATTTAGTGTTCATTTTGACCTAACTGATATGGTAGCCATTTGTATTCTGCAAGTGTTTTATTCATGGTGAAACATACATGATTCTGCATGATTTAGTGTTCATTTTGACCTAACTGATATGTTTTGATCGATTGAGAGTTGATTTCTTGGCTTTTGATTCAGTTAGACTTGTTAATATTTGGCCTTGCATTTGTTTAACTGTCATAGTGAATTATATATGTTTTACCATGAAACATATATGATTCATGATGAATCATATATGTTTCATGATGAAACATATATGATTCACTATGAATCATATATGTTTCATGGTAAAACATACATGAAAGGGAAATAGCTTTAGCTTTTGTTTTTTAAGATTATGATGGTAGCCATTTGTATTCTGCAAGTGTTTTATTCTGAATCCTGACGAATCATGTATCTTTTGCAGTTACTACAACTAAAGTTGGTATAAAAAGTACGCCTCCTAAACCTGAAGCTCCTACAACCTTGCGTCCTAAATTTAGAACTGGTAAAACAATCGTACTTCCTAAATCTGTAGCTCCTAGCACAGATAATCCTGAACCGCCTGTTAAACCTAAAGCTGTCAAAACATCCCCGCCCCCTAAAACCACTATGCGAACTAGGCAAGCTGATCCTGAACCACCTCTACCTCCTCCTTTAAACACTGACAAACCCCCATATGCTCAAAAACTTAATATTGTATTTTCTCGAAAAGATAAAGACGATAAGAAGGGTAGTAAACCTGTTGTAGAGGCTAAAGAGAGTAAGAAGGGTAGTAAACCTGTTGTAGAGGCTAAAGAGAGTAAGAAGGGTAGTAAACCTGTTGTAGAGGCTAAAGAGAATAAGAAGGGTAGTGAGCTTGTTGTAGAGGCTAAAGAGAATAAGAAGGGTAGTGAGCCTGTTGTAGAGGCTAAAGAGAATAAGAAGGGTAGTGAGCCTGTTGTAGAGGCTAAAGAGGATAAGAAGGGTAGTGAGCCTGATGTAGAGGCTAAAGAGGATAAGAATAGTAGTGAGGCGGGTGGTGATGATGGGAGTGGGGAATCTGATGAGCCTGGGAGTGATGAGCCTGGGAGTGAGGAGACTGCTGAAACATATGTGAGTGAGAGTGAAGAAGCTGAGTATATGATAGTTGCAAAGAGTGGGAATAAGGAGCCGTCCTCAAGTGATAGTGATTATGTGGCGAAGAGTGAGAGTGAAGAAACTGATGAGATGGTTAAGACAGATGAAGAAGAATTGGAAGTTGCAAAGGCGAGTCAGAAAGTGCCTAGTAAACGTGTTGGGAATGTAGCTGCCAAAGAGGGTGTTGCGAAAAAAGCAAAGGTTGAGAAAAAGAGGGTGTTGTGAAAAAAGGAAAGGTTGAGAAAAAAGAGGGCGTTGTGAAAAAAGCAAAGGTTGAGAAAAAAGAGGGTGTTGCGAAAAAAGATGTGGATGTGAAAAAAGAGGGTGCTGTGAAAAAACAAGTTGATAGGAAACCCAAGGTGGATATGAAACGGGAGTCAGAATCTACCATGGTTGTTTATGAATCACCATCTAAGAAGCAGAGGGTGAACAAGAAGAAACCTCTTACTAAGGAACAGGCTAAGAAAGTTGGGTACTTGAATGAGTTTCCGCCTCTTTTTTCTAGAACTGTACCAAAGTCACTTTTGGATGTCATAAAAGATGCTTCTCTTGTTGACATGGAACAGTTTTTGAATGAGATTGGTTTTTCTAACTGGTGGGGTCTTAAGGTTGATCAGTTACCAAATCGTTTAGCGAGGGTTGCTGTGAAAGCTTTTAATAAGTCGACTTATGAATTTAAGCTTGCTACAGGCAGCTTTCTAGTCACGCCCGAGAAAATCCATGAAATCCTAGGACTTCCTATTGGTGGAATTTCCTTGTTTGATTCGCCCGAGAGACCTTCAAACGACATTGTTGTTAAGTCATGGCTACAACAGTTTGCGCCAAAGGCTCAGAAAAAAATCACGGCTAAGGACATCAGTGACAAGTTGATGCAGGCGACGGAAGTTGATTTTATGTTTAAACTCAACTTCCTGACACTTTTCGCAACTGTGATGGGTGACGCGGACTTCATGAAAGCAGCACCAAGGCTTAATGTGGTTAACCACATTTATGAAGATGCGGATATTTCTAAGGTGGATTGGTGCCGTTTTGTTCACTCTTGTTGTCTTCAAGAAGGTGTATTACCTAACACTCTTAACGGCTTTTACACAGGTCCCTTGTATTTTCTAATTGTAAGTGCCCTCTCTTTTTTATTAACTTTTATTTGTTTTACATTTTTAACTAATTTTAACATTTTGTAACACTAAACATATATGTTTTTTCTCTATTGTGTGCAGCTCCTTTATCTTGATTCAACGAAGTATGACCGATATACAGTTGTTCGTTCAAGACCAGCCATCAGGGACTGGAGTTCTGCTGACATGCATAAGCGGCAAGAACTTGAGCTTCAAGATCAAGTATTTGGTAAATTGGAGCTTCGTGGAGCATGGAGTCCGGATGAGGCACGGCAAACTGAGGGTTTCTTTGGTGCCACTGATCTTAAAAAGAAGTTGAAAGCTTCAGGTGTACCACCTAAGGAGAAAAAGGTATGAATCAATATTTTTAAATGTTTATAATATTGCGTATAATTCACCATTGATCATATTTTGAATCTAACTTTCAGTGTATTTTACATTTATTTGTAGAGTATATGCAAAGTTCATACGATTCACCATGAGTCATTTATGTTTCATGGTGAAACATATATGCTTCACCATGAATCATATATGTTTCACCATGAATCATATATGTTTCACCATGAAACATATATGTTTCATGGTGAAACATATATGTTTCATGGTGAAACATATATGTTTCACCATGAAACATATATGTTTCACCATGAATCATATATGTTTCACCATGAAACATATATGTTTCACCATGAAACATATATGTTTCACCATGAAACATATATGATTCATGGTGAAACATATATGTTTCAGCATGAAACATATATGCAAAGTTCTTCATGAATCATATTTGATTCTAACTTTCAGTGTATTTTAAGTTTATTTGTAGAGTATATGCAAAGTTATTGAAGATAAGCTGTCAAGAGTATCAAAGGAGAAGTCTGAGATAGAAGCTCTCTTGAAAAGGGCTAGCAACGACTTCCCAAATGATGAACAAGTTGATGCTTTGTACCACAGATATATTGGATTGTTTAAAGATACTATGTGGTTGCAAGATAAGTCACCCCATATTGACGATTTTGACGATCAGAAGAGAGATGATGATAAGAAAGACGATGAGAAGAGAGACAAGCCGGCTGATGACACGGCTGAGAAGAGAGACGAGCCGGTTGATGATCCGGCTGAGAAGAGAGATGAGGCAGAGAATGTTGCTGATGCTGAAAAAGGAGAGAGAGGCAAGGAGACGTGTCATGCTGAGGATGTTGTTGTTGAGAAGGAGGGGTGTGTTGATGAATTAAATGTGGAAACATATACTCAGTGGATTAATGCGAACATATGGTGGTATGGACCATATGTGGTTGATGTGACTGTCGAATCTTTTGGCCATGAGGTAATTTGTTAACCTTTTATTTTTTATTTTTTATTTTTTATTTTTTATTTTTTTTAATTATTTATTCATATTTTTTACATTATGTTATTATGAATTGTTTAATTAAAAAAAAGGTTCAATGTTTCAGGAGGAGTATTGGGCTTGGCCTACGGATCTTCCTGGTGCTGCTGTGACTGCTCCACCGCTGCCTGGTGCTGAGCCTGCTGGGATTGCTCCACCGCTGCCTAGTGCTGAGCCTGCTGGGACTGCTCCACCGCTGCCTGGTGCTGGGACTCCTACACAACAGACTCCTCAACAACAAACTCCTCCAATGGGTATTAAGAAATTGGTCCAACCAGATTCTCCGATAACTTCTGTTTATCAGTATAAGAGAATCAATGTTGAGTCATTGATTAACAGAGTTGAGTTTATCATGGGAAACAGCTTGTTTTCTATGCAAGGCGAAAAATAGTAAGATCTCTTTGTCATGTCTTTTTAGAATTTTTTTGTTAAATGTGTATGAAAAAATACATGATCCATGATGAAACATACATGATGCATGATGAATCATGTATGTTTCATCATGCATCATGTATGTTTCATCCATAACTTTTTGTGTAAATTATTGGATAACACCATTTATTTTCTTATTTTTGTAGTGAAATTGTTTTTCAAACTGTATCTGGATATCCTCTATCAGCCGTACGTGTCAATTTGGAAACTTTGGCACCAATGTTATGGATAGATGCTAGTGTCATAGACTGTTTTGTCGCCATTCTTAATGCTGAGCATGATGCCAAACTTCTAGAGACGAAATATCACTATTTTTCTACTGGTTGTATTGTAAGTTGTCATTTGACTATTCTTCGAGTGGTTCTATTAGTTTCATGTTTTCTCTTATGACTTTTTTTTTCTTATACAGACATCAGATATGATTAGCAGAGTTCTTGGTGAGGAACCATCATACAAACTGTTTAAGGCAACAATATTGGATCAGTTTGAAGGTGATGAAGCTTCCGCGTCTCTCTCACGTGTTGAGTTGGCTTTTTTTCCTATATGCGCTTCAAATCATTTTTATGTGGTTGTTTTCAACCTCAAAATGCCAACTACAATGTTGATTCTTGATAATGCTTCTGGATTTACCTATTCAGCAAAATACAAGGGAGCTTGCGATATTTTGGTAAGTTTATTATGGGGGATTATATATATATATTTTGGTAAGTTCACCATGAAACATATATGTTTCATGCTGAAACATATATGTTTCACCATGAAACATATATGTTTCACCATGAAACATATATGTTTCATTATGAAACATATATGTTTCACTATGAAACATATATGTTTCATGGTGAAACATATATGTTTCATAATGAAACATATATGATTCATAGTGAAACATATATGTTTCATAATGAAACATATATGAAACATATATGTTACACATGCATTTTTTTAATATGTTTTTGTGTTTTTCTCTTTCTCGTTTTGTAGAAAAAGTTCTTTGCAAGGTATTTGGAGGAGCATGATCATCCAAGTCACTCCAAAGTTTCAAAAATGAAAGCCTATGTTCCAAAGTTGAGATGGAGTACTAAAGACAATCATGAAGACTGCGGTGTATTTGCTATGATCCATTTGGAGAACTACACCGATGACAGTAAGAGGAGCTGGGATGTTGGTCTTTGCGAAGAATCTGCTATGCAAAGAACTTTGTTGATGCGTATGAGGTTCAAGATAGCTACAAAGATTCTTCTTCATAATTTCAACAAGGAAAGAGCCAAAATGTTCAAGCTTGCCTATGATTTTGAGACAAAGGTTGACAAGGAAGAAAGAATCGCAATCATTGTTCATGCGCTCAACCATAGACATGAGCGTGATCCAGACAAGGCTAATGATATGGCTGAGAAGGCTGATGATATGGCTGAGAAGGCTGATGATATGGCTGACAAAGGAGAGGGTGATATGGCTAAGAAAATTGAAGGGAAATGAAGAATGACTTTTATTCTATGATTGTGAATGGTAGAAGGATAGGAAAAAACACTAATATGGGTCTCTTTTGGTAGATCTAGCTGTTGGGCCGCTGATGTATCTAATTGTTAGTAATCATTGTATTTTGAACGTAGTCTAAACAATGTAGTTTGTACAAGGTAGTTTGAATTACATGTTTGTATTTTATATCTGTTCAAATCTTTGATAATTACAAGGTTTATCTGTGTACAAAGAATGATAGATGTGCCTTGATGAATCTTATATGGTTGATGATAAATCATACATGTTTTATCATGAATCATACATGATTCATGAAAACACATGTATGAATAATCACACTTGCTTTTGAAATTTTTAGATTTAGAGTTCTTTTTAACAATTATAATGTATCACTCTTGAATGAATCCATCATGATTCATTATGAATCATATACGTTTCATCATAAAACATATATGTTTCGTGATGAATCATATATGTTTCATCATAAAACATATATGTTTCATGATGAATCATATATGTTTCATAATGAAACATATATGATTCATGATGAATCATATATGTTTCATAATGAAACATATATGATTCATGATGAATCATATATGTTTCACCATGAAACATATATGATTCATGGTGAAACATATACGTTTCATCCCTTTCATCCCCAAACACTTCCAAACACTTTAAATTAAAATGATAACGCAGAAATAATCAAGTATTAATTGAACTAAATATCAAAACAAAGTTGATTCAAAGTATAAAAGTAAGTGTAAAACAAAATGTTAATTGAAAACATATTGATAGTAAATATGACTTGAAAAAACATAGAATGATCAACAAGCTGTGTTTGATGTTTGTTCTGTAGCAGCAACGTTTCCAGCTTTTGTAGCAGCAACGTTTCCAGCTTCGTAGCAGCAACGTTTCTAGCTTCTTCTTGAGCAGCTTTCATAAGCGCCAACTTTGCAATATACTTTGGATTTAATGGACATGTGTTCTTGGTATGTTCATGTCACTTGTTTGCAACATAAACATTTCCTAGCCTGCTTTTTCTTAGCTTTTATAGCCATTTCTCTTGCACTTTTTATACGTGCTCCTTTAGGTGCTGTTTTACGTTCTCCTTTAAGACCGGCTTTGTTTCGAGCCCTTCTGGATTTCCTATGATCGGTTTATCAGCAGCCGGCTTTCCAATGGCATATAAATCTAGGATTACATCACTCGTTTTCAGGGAAGGTGGCTTAGGAACTTGAACTTGTATTTCCTTCTTAATTTTTTCCAACGTTTGCACAAATTCTGCCAACTTTGCTTCATCTTTACTCAACCAAAACAAGCATTCATCCACCACGTTGTTGGCGTTGTTAGTTAACCTTTCAATGGTTTCGTTCTTTTCTCCGTATCTGTTTGTCTTTCTTCTCAATCCAAGTGGTATTAAATCCCTTCTCCAACGCCTTAGAATGTATTTATCTGGAATCTTTCCAACATCACGGTTCTTCAAAACACAAAATACGTGTCGGCACAAAAAACCATATCGAGTGAAATGTCTACAAGTACAACTAACTGAACCGTCTTCTGGATGACGCAGAACCTGATTATGAAACATTAAAAACAAAATTAATACTTGGGCATTTACCAAAACAATTAGGAAACATGTATGATTCATCATGAAACATGTATGTTTCATCAGGAAACATGTATGATTCATCAGAAAACATGTATGATTCATCATGAAACATATATGATTCATGATGAATCATACATCATTTTGGTAACAGTAACCACAATTAATGATTCATTAACCATGAAACATATATGATTATGTTTCTTCATGAATCATATATGTTTCAGGATGAATCATACATGTTTCCTGATGAAACATACATGTTTCATCAAGAAACATGTATGATTCAACATGAATCATATATGTTTCATGGTGAATAAATCCTATACTATTTTGGAAACAGCAACAACATTTAATTGATTTCACTCACTAACCTTGTAGGTAGCAACCTTGTCTTCTTCTTGTATAACCATCTCTTTGCCTTCCTCGGTATAAATTGTCCGGTACTCCCCTGCCCTCGTGTCTTTAACATGAGCCGTCTCAACTCCCTCTTCCGTTCTAAGCTCTACTATTTGACAAGCCCAAATCGATTCCATTATTTCTTTTTGAACAAGCAGAAATATTGTCCTAGTATATATCTTAGCCGCATGTGTTTCCATCTCTAACCTTGTATAAGGTTTTGAAGCTGCTTCAAATGTTTTGAAGTCTAAAAACTCTAGCCTGTGTCTTTGCCTTTCCATGGCAGCTTCATAGCACATCATGAAATTGAGTAATGTTGACCCATGATTCGTGAAACATTTGAAAAATGCATTTTCACTCTCGGATCTCGAAGTGGTTCTCATTAAGCCAAACAAAGGAGAGGTAATAAAGTATGCCGGTAACCACATTTCTCGAAGGGTAAACATCTTCTTCATCCACTTGTGGTCTTGCAATTTGAAGTCTTCGATTAATTTATTCCATCTTTCTTCAAAGTCCTTAGGCTCTATGAACATATTCCACACAAGTTTGTTGAAACGTTCTTTGAAATTTGTCTCTTCATATGTTTCTTTGCATATCTGTAAAAATAATCAAACGAGAATGATTAGATACATGGTTCATCATGAATCGTATATGTTTCATCATGAATCATATATGTTTCATCATGAATCATGTATGTTTCATCATGAAACATATATGATTCATGATGAAACATACATAATTCTACAAGAAAAATACAGACTTATGGTAAATGAAATTCACCTTTGATGGAACTTTTTGCATGATGTGCCACATGCATAATCTATGTTTAGACTGCGTAAACACTGCTTCAATTGCTCGCTTCATTGCCCCATCTTGATCTGTTACAACCATATCGGGTTGCTTTGCGTGAGCAGTCAAGAATGAAGTTAATAGCCATATATAAGCTTCTGTGTCTTCACATAACAACAATCCTGCGCCAACTGTCACCGACTTTCTGTGATTATCTATGGCGGTGAATGGAACAAAAACCATGTCGTACCTGCAAATTAAGTAAATCATAATCAGATTTGAATGATTAGATACATGGTTCATTAGATACATGTTTCATGATGAATCATATATGTTTCAGAATGAAACATATATGATTCATCATGAAACATTTATGATTCATCATGAAACATGTATGTTTCATGATGAAACATACATGATCCATAGTGAATCATATATGTTTCATCTTGAAACATATATAGTAAACCATATAGAATTCTACAAGAAAATGTTTTTATTCAACAACTTACTTATTCGTTCTGAATGTTGCGTCAAATGATATTACATCACCAAACTCATTGTAGTTGCATTTATCAACTTCATCTGCCCAAAAAAGTGCAACTAACACGCCGTTTTCAACCTTATACTGAAACGTAAAGTCTGGCGCAAACAACTTCCTATTTTCCATCTTCTCGATCAACATATGTGCATCACTTTCTCCTATAACCTCATTAACGTCTCTGATATGGTTCTTAAAACCGTCAGTCGTGCCATGAACATACTGAGAACCCCCTTTCATCATAGAATAAAAGTGGTGTGCCTTTGTTCCACCAAGTTTCATTGTTGAAGCTTTTATAACAAACATTTTTTCCGTCTGAGTCATCTTTCGTTGTTTCTTTGTAAGATGCTCAAATTCTTTTGGAATCATTCGGTGGTTGTGTTTCGGATCGAATGTAACTACTTCATACTTTCCGGTACGATCATCCAAAGCAATCTTAATTCTCGCACGGCAACCCGTTAGTCTATGCCTTGTATTTCTAACTTGCTTATCATTGTGTTGAGGATCCAATGTGTTAATATTTATCTCCTTTGGATTCCCTTCTCGATTACACATGACATACTTTGATTTCACCAAACCACTTTTTGTTTTCTTTTGGCATGTCATCTTAGCTTCAAACCCTGCCTTTTCAGCGTAAGTGTTATAGAAATCGACACCTTGCTCTATTGTATCAAAAGTTTGCCGCACAAAAGGTAGGTACTGCGTTTCAACATATGGTTCGCAGTATATCGTTCCTCCAGGGGTCTCGCCTTCTGGGAACAAAGTTGGAGTGCTCCTTGTAACTGTTAAACAATAACATTTAGGTTTTGTTTTAGTAAATTATTTTTACAGTGAATCATGTATGTTTCATGTTGAATCATACATGTTTCATCATGAAACATATATGATTCATGATGAAACATACATGATTCATCTAACTTGTTTTTGAAGTTTTTACCAATTACAGTTTTTTAAAGAATAACTATTTTAACAGAATCATAGAATCATATATGATTCATTTTGGATCAATTGTTTGTATATTTGAATGGAACATATATGTTTCATGATGAAACATACATGATTCATAATGAAACATATATGTTTCATGATGAAACATACATGATTTATTCAATATACAAACAATTGATTCAAAATGAAACATATATGATTCATTTTGGATCAATTGTTAGTATATTGAATGAAACATATATGTTTCATGATGAATCATATATGTTTCATTCTGAAACATATATGTTTCATGATGAAACATATATGATTCAACATGAAACATACATGATTCACTGTAAAAATAAACCTTAATTATATATGTTTGTATGTTGAATGAAACATATATGATTCATTATAAATCATATATGATTCATCATGAATCACTTGTTTTGTATATTGAATGAATCATATATGATTTACCTGGAGTTTGAATGGTATTGGCTTCAACATTTGACTCTTCAATTTGATTTTGAGTCATAGGGTTTTCATCTTCTTCGTATTGAACTATACTTGAATCTGCATCAATCGCATCCTCATCAACCATATTTGTGGTAGTTGTGATTAGGGAAGGTAGTTGTGGAGGTTGAGGTCGCCGGAAAAAATGGAATGGAGGTTGTTGTGGTTGTTAAGGTCGCCGGAAAAGTTAAGCTTTATAGATCTGTGATTAAGGAGATCTTTGATTAGGGAGTTGTGGTGGTTAAGGTCGCCGGAAAAAAACGGTTATAAAGGTTGTTGGGGTGGTTAAGGTCGCCGGAAAAAACAGTTAAGAAGGAGGTGGTGGTCGCCGGTTGAGCTCAGGAGGTGGTGGTCGCGGGTTGTAACTGAAAAAAAGGAAGAACAGTTAGCCAGCTGTGTGTTTTTTTTAGAAAAAATGAATTTTTAATTTCTAAAATTCTATTTATATTTTTAATTAGTAAAAAGTGGTGTAATCTTGACCATTGAATGCAAAATAAATGGATGGCCCAGATTGTCTCATTTGGTCTATAGTATAAATTGTGTCTAGGGGGATCTCATCTCTTACTTCTTATTGCACACAATTATATCAAACCACTTAAAAGAAACAAATTTAGATTTGAGGTTCAACTTATTTTGATTAACTTTTTAATCAATCATATACGTGAAATACACGTACGCTTTAACATAAACTCATAAAGATATTGTTTGTGTGTATTATTTAATAGGGGTATTGTTTATATGTGTTGTTTTTCTTATCACTTGAATTATATATGATTATATTTAGTTATTATTAAGTATAATTAAGTATATATTCGTATTAACAAAAAGTATAATAAATCATTAAAAATATATAATTAAAAAATTACCATCACATATAAAAAATTATAAAAACTAATAATGCAAAAAATATATATACTTAACATAACATAACTTTAACTACAATATCGTATAATAAAATACAAAACTAAATATACAAGACAACTACACAAAATCTTTAAAAAACACAAAAAACATAGAATTCATGAAAAAACAATCATAGATGATACACAACAAACACACAACAATATATTTCTGTACATCGAAAGATTAACATAGGACATAATCAATTCGCTCGGTTATCCAAGCCTAAACGTAATCAAATGTTAGTTTCTTTTAAAAAAGCAGTTAAACCTTATATGTCTAACTGTCAACAAATTTAACAAATTGAGCAACGTTCTTTCAAAAAAAAATTAACGAAACATACCCGCCCGTTGGGCGGGTTACGCAACTAATATATATATATATATATATATATATATATATATAGAGAGAGAGAGAGAGAGAGAGAGAGAGAGAGATTTCGGTTAAAATGGTTTAGTGGTTTAAAATTGTTAAAATGAAAAGTGTTTTAAACCATTAGATTAAAGATTTTGATCAAGATGATAACCATCTCATTAAAACAAAATGAAAAATATATTTAATTATTATTTTATATTAATGAGGGCATATTTGGTAATCTTTTAACATACCATTTTGTCTGTTACCTTACACCCGTATTTGCCTCCATTACTAGAAATCCTTTCAGATTCATTTATTTACTCATTCCATGATTTTAGCTTCAATTTTTATTCTCATTGTTCTTATATAATGATCATTCTTAACCATTCCCTCCATAATTCATTCGTGTGTACTTTTTACGAGTATGAGTTCATCTAGCCAGAATATAGTTTCTGATAATGTTGAAGGTAATTTATCTATCTTGTAAAATGTTCTTTTCTGTTGATTCAGTCTTATCTTAATTGTTGATAAACAATTTTTTTATATTATTTAGAAAGACGGTTGATTGTTGATAAATATGTATTAGTTTCATTTTTTTTGTTTAAATCCAACCGAGCTTAATTGTTGATAAGCATCATTTTTATATTTTATAAAAAGATAGTTAATTGTTGATAAATATGTATGAGTTCTTTTTTTTAAATTCCAACCGAGCTTAATTGTTGATCAAAATTATTTTTATAATTTTTAGAAAGACAATTAATTGTTGATAAATATGTATCAGTTTAATTTTTTTTTTTGTTAAAATTCAGCCGAGCATATTTATTTTTGTTAAAATCCATCCAAAAAATAATATAGCTTCACGTTTTAGGTTAAATTCCATCATATCATATTTGTTATTAATTAAAATAGTAATTAACTTATTGTTAATATGTTATGATATGATTATAAGAAATGTTATTTTTATTTTGTTAGGTGCATCATCTACTCCTAAATCAGGCCTCAGTTATCAAGAACTGGTTGATGAAGTTCATTATCCTTCTCCTATACAAGTTGCAATTTTCCAGCCTTCTCCCAAAGGTACAAAGTATGGTGTTCCCAAAGCTAGTAACAAACCCGTAGAAGGAACCACCTTTGATACACTAGAGTTGGCCTTAAAGGCTTACAAAGCGTATGCACGTGAAGCTGGATTTTAGGCTAGGAAAGGTGGTAGTTGGAAGACTATCACCAAGAATCCAGACCCTAATATTAAGCATTTTCACTGTGTTAGACAAGGTTTTAAACCTGTACCTAGGCCGTCAAAAAATAATAAAGCACACGGTTTTTTATGATGGTCAAGACGAAATATTTTCGTCACTGCTGAGGCGGTTCAATTAGCGTTGAAACTGATGGCACATGTTCAGTTTTCATTTTCCGTGATACTGAAGCTGATTACAATAACAAAGGTGTATCTGTTGAGGTTACGTTTGAGGTACTGTCATTTCACATTTTTGTTTTTGTAATTTTTATTTTCTTTCTAAATAAGTTTTTTCCAACAAATTGGCCACTATTTTTGTAGGTTAAGCAGGTACTGGAAGATTGTACAATCAATTGCAGTTACTTTAAAGTTTCAGTGCTTCGGGTTGCTGTGCCGACATATATTTTATGTCTTAAGGATGTCAAAAGTGTACAATTTCCCTCGCAAGTACTTGCTTCAAAGATGGTCTAAAAATGCTCTACATGTACCAATGTTGGCAAGTATGTTGATGTTACCAACTTGTCAAACCCATTGGTTGGTGTAGATGGTTTTGTTAGGGGAATTTACGGTCATGTTGAAGAATCGGTTAGTCGGTTAGTCGGTTAGTAACTGACATTAGCAAGTTGTCTATTTACAAGGACGATATTGCTGCCTTGCTGGAGAAAATACAGCTTCACGTACCAGATATACCTGACCTGAACAAAAATGACGCTTACGCAGTTGTACTTGGTATCACGGAACCGCCAGAGATTATCATAAAGCCCCCTACTGTCGTTCGTAATAAAGGTGAGCGATCTTCAAAATGCCTTCTATCACAGGCCGAGAAAGCTATAATTCAAACAAACAGAACCCCACGGTTTTGCAGGTTTCATGATTCACGCAACTGCCCAACAAAGGATGGTGCTCCAACCAACGGTTCATCAAGCAAGGAAAAGTCATCGGATGAACCGATGTACGATTATGATTACATCTCATAATAAGCCAATTTTAGTTTTTTTGTTTGTTTTTTTCGTGTGTAATAAGACTACAATTCAGATTATATGCGGCATTGCTTTTTTGTGTTTTGGATTATTTTTCTTTGAATTGAATTCAGCTACATTTTTATATAATGTTTTTGTTCACATACACAAGCCTTTTTAACTTACTTTCTCAATTCTACATAAATTTTATTAGTGTACCGGGACAGATCTAACATTGGATATGCCTAACTAGTTTAGTACTGCCACCAACCTTTTTGAGGTTATTGTTGCTCAACTAAATACATTTTTTTGGGCCACATATGCTGCTGTATATGTAGCATATATGTCTCACCAGATATATCCTCAGTTCATGCATTTGCTCTTTTTAAGTAGTACAAGCTGGTATGTGTATCAGCTTCAATATTTGATGTTCTGGAAGTTCAAGCAGTTGCGTATTTGAATTAGTATAGAATCGGCGTATCAGCAGTTCAAGCAGTTGTGTATTTGAAATAGTACAAGATGGTATAGTCTATCAGCTTGAATATTTGGTTAATACATCTTTGATGTTGTGTTCGGTTTTTATGTAGTTTGCGTAACGTGTTTGAGATTATTGTTGTTCAACTAAATGTATTTTTTGTGCTACATATGTTGCTGTATGTGCAGCGTATTTGTCTTACATGATATATCATCATCATGAGAGTCTTAATGTTTGTAATTGCTAATATCATCATACTTGTTATAAATGGTTTGTTGCAAACTAGCTTAGCTTGTCCAACCACTAGTTTGTGTATCAACCGCTGAGGCTAACCACTTATAAAAGCGCAAGAACCGTTTTGACCTATTATCCATATATCATTAAAAAAAAGAAGTGTATGGCATTATAACTCAATGTACCAAAGTAGTAGTTCTTAAACTAGCTACTTTGTTGTTCCTAAACGTAGCCTTTAGGTTTAACCAGATCGCTATATGTTTTACACGACCCCTCATAGCCACACAAAAAATATGTACGGACTCGCTATTCACACAACACTAAATTAACAAGTTTCCATCAATGTTGAAACCCCGGTCAACCCGGTCGGGTCAACCGGTTGACCCGGTTCCGGCCAAAAAACGGGTCATATTGACCCGGGTTTCATATTTTCGAAACCCGGCTCGACCCGCTGGGTTTGGAGTGACCCAGGTCAACCCGGTTCTCGAGACCCGGCCGGGTTTTGAGTTTTTCGGGTTTTTTTTTTAAAATATTAATTTTACGTATTTTCGACGGAATTTTATTTTACATATTATATTAGTTGATAAACAATTTATATCCTTAATATACGGGAAATTTTTTGGCTTTTATATATAATTTTTGTTAATTATTAAAAATATTAAAAAAACAATTTTTTTTTAAAAATCGGGTTAACCCGGGTCGACCCGGACCCGGCGACTCGACCGGGTTGATTTGAAACCCGGGTTTCAAAACATTGGTTTCCATAGCTCAAAACAGATACAGTAACCTTTAAACCCTCATCCCATTTTCAATATCTAATTTATTACAACTCATATTTTATTTATAAATTTTACGTATTTTCGACGGAATTTTATTTTACATATTATATTTGTTGATAAACAATTTATATCCTTAATATACGGGAAATTTTTTGGTTTTTATATATAATTTTTGTTAATTATTAAAAATATAAAAAAAAACAATTTTTTTTTAAAAACCGGGTTAACCCGGGTCGACCCGAGTTGACCCGGACCCGGCGACTCGACCGGGTTGATTTGAAACCCGGGTTTCAAAACATTGGTTTCCATAGCTCAAAACAAATACAGTAACCTTTAAACCCTCATCCCATTTTCAATATCTAATTTATTAGAACTCATATTTTATTAACATTATGTATGGAAAAACGGAAAACAAAACACAATGTTTACACATGTAGCAATTACGATTCCATAGTCATGTGCGAAACCAGATAGCTTATAAGTATAATATTTTGATTTTTTTCAACTACGCAAACTACAAGGAAACCAAACACAGTCGGTTCATCCTTTTTGTACCCGGTTTTCTGTTCTTCGCAGCCTCCAACATTAACATCATCTAAATCATCAGGATGACCTTTTGGTGACTCATAATGACTACGTGCCCCAAACAAACAGTCCCTCATATCTTGTATGTCTAGCAACTCAGCATGTTGAGGGTTATCGACTAATGCAACATCCAACATTTTGTCGCCTTCCTCTATCAACTCTGCCGTCATTTTGTATTTGGCTTTAACCGCCTGTATTAAACACACACATATTATATATCTCACATAGCTAGAAATAAACTTATCATACTATCTGACATACGCAGGGGTAAATGCCTTTTTCAATACGGGCGATACATTTATAAGGACGGTCTATATTATACCCAAACATCCTATATGACATAGTGCACAATCAAATTCAACTATTAACCCAGACACCCCTGCAATATAGAATACTATGTACGGACGATACATTCATAAGGATAGTGTATGTTACAGATTTAGTCTCATAAATCTATACAGATGCTGATACATTTAAACATATACACGCTTACTTTATAAACCTAAAAAAACTATACCACATACACCCCTACTTTATAAACAAAAAAAGTATACCACATATCCCACATACCTAAAAATAAAGGTATCATACTATCTGACATACGCAGGTAAATGAATTTTCCACTACGGTGTGATTCAATTTTAGATGCGGGTATGTATTATACACAAACAGGCCCTCTATGACATAGTACACAACCAAAAATATCTATTAACCCAAACACCCTGTAATTATAGATTTAGTCACAGGTTTTTTATACCATAACTGATACAGTTTTAACCCATACACATACTTTATAAACAAAAAAACTATAAGACATGCACCCTTTTGACTAGCATCGTATACACCAGCATATTAAGATTCTCAAACAAAACACAAATAAAGTATAAAAATCGTATAATGTAGATGGATATTCAATACCTACAGGCGAATCATTTCTTGCTCGAGTTGGGACAACATATCAGGTGTCCACTTGTTGACCCAAGGGCCATCAAATTTATCAATCTCTGCCATCGGCTTAATTGAGTGGGCATACAAAATCTATTTTCATTAACAATGAATAAGGTTTCAAATAATATATATGTAACCAATGTTATGCAAATAGGTATTTATAAAAGTAATTACATACCAACAGAACAATGATGGGACCTGGGAAATAGGTAGTTCTAACCCATTTTTTCTTTGTTTTGAAAGGCACTCAACTACGTACGAACACCAATCAAATTTGGGAATATAATAATCACAACATCGACCAAACCTACAATCAAAATAATAATCAAAACATTACTTTAAGGACGCTACAATAGTATAACAATGATCTATTAATATAAGGCTGCTACATTAGCATGTAACAGATGATACATTTTCTAACGCTCCTAACAAAAAAATCTTTGTACACGATACACAAGAAACCTGTAAGAACTGATACACAAGAATTTTCAATGAATTTTTAACAAATCAATTTTGCCAATAGATTTTCAAAAGTTACAAAGTTTTTAGTGTTAACCAAATATCAGATCTATAAGCTATAGGAGATCAAATCTAATATGTATACTTATCCGTGTATAACTATATCTTACACCATTCACGATACCATTTATATCCAAACACCCATTTTTTTCAGAAAGGACATTTTATCACAACTACCGATACATACTCAGAATCATGACATGCTACAGATAAATGTACTACTATACTACATACATATTAAAACAGTCCTTAATCACTGAGTCATTCTATTTTACTTATTACTCGTAACTTAAACACCCGATACACTGAGTTATTCTATATTACTATCACGCAACAATTTTTTTTTCTCACTAAATAAAATATCACAAAACTCATAGAATCGGGGGATGATATATGGTAGGTATTTACAACCAACAAACTACCGATACATACTCAGAATCGTGACCTACTACAGATATATGTCTTACTACCAACAAAACTAACCCACGAGCTCATCGATTGATACATTGGCTAACATCTAATACGAGTACTAACCGAAACGTATTTTTATATCAGTATGCTACATATTTTAAATAGTGATACATTCAATGGTTAAACGAGCCATTTTAACATCTGATACAATCTATGGTTTATACTTTTTACCCAATTTCCAGTCTTTATGTGATTTTAACCAATGTACAGCATATGGTTCATACTTTTTAACCTATAAAATATCTGATACATCTATGGCTGCTACCTAGTGACAACCCAACTATTTTTATACAAATACACAGATGATCATTTTTTACATAAAAAAATAAAAAAAACATTTTTTTATAGAGCAATTGTATACCTTGTTCAAAATCACTATCTTCACAATTTGACAAGTCAATAGTGTCCTCGGAGCTTCCATCGTCCTTCATGCCCATATTAATCAGCCTGATTCTTTTTCTTACTGCTCAATCAGCATTAATAATTAGGTTATGCTTAATCAGAACAACAAAAAATATCACACTATAAAGAGTATCACATACCGTATAAAATAGGAATAGAAACACCAATGCATTCGTCGAACTACCTTTCCTTCATTATTTTATATCGATAAGGGTAATAATAATATGATACACCAAATCCCCCAATTATAGCCAAAAAAAATCTTTTTCTGATGTGATTTCGAGAGGGTTGTAGCAACATTGAAGGGATTTGTCTATTAATCACTAAGATTAACCGATACACGTGTTAAATCCCCCAAATTGAATGAGAATCTGGTCTTATGGTGGTTGAGAGATTGATGTTAGTTAATCAATACTGGGATCAATAGATTAAAATGATGGTTCAAGTTGCAAAAATGATGGATTAATAATTAGTAACGGGTTTGGGACTAATAAAAGTTCTGGTATTGACTTATCTTTCTTTTTTTATTTGTATATAAATTGGTACATACTGCCCTTTTTATTAATAGTAATTACAAAAATGCCATTATTAAAGTATCAGGTTGATCTTACACAAAAAAACTACATCCAACAATCTAAAATACTTCTTATTTTAACAACTATAAACAACTACACTACATTAACCTAACTCTCTCTCTCTCTCTCTCTCTCTATATATATATATATATATATATATATATATATATATATATATATATATATATATATATATATATATATATATATATATATATATATATATATATATATATATATATATATATATATATATATATATATATATATATATATATATATATATATATATATATATATATATATATATATATATAAATATATATATATATATATGTATATATATATATGTATATATATATATATATATATGTGTGTGTATATATATATATATATATATATATATATATATATATATATATATATATATATATATATACATACATATATATATATATATATATATATATATATATATATATATATATATATATATATATATATATATATATATATATAGATATATATATATATATATATATATATATATATATATATATATATATATATCTATATATATATTATCTATATATATATATATATATATATATATATATATATATATATATATATATATATATATATATATATGTATATCTATATATATATATATATGTATATATATATATATATATATATATATATATATATATATATATATATATATATATATATATATATATATATATATATATATATATATATATATATATATATATATATATATATATATATATATATATATATATATATATATATATATATATATATATATATATATATATATATATATATATATATATATATATATATATATATATATATATATATATATATATATATATATATATATATATATATATATATATATATATATATATATATATATATATATATATATATATATATATATATATAGGGAGAGATCAAATAAAAAGACTTTTTCTGGTGAGAAGGATAAGAAGGATTTTCAGCCATTGATTAAAAATCAATGGATGAGATTAAACCACAATCCTAACTAACTAACCAACTAACTAACCATATAAATATGATTTTTAAAAAGTTTTTCAAAAATTCTGAAAAAATTCCAATAGATTGGGTATATTGGTGCAAAAAACTTTTGTGAAAAATGTTTTCTTAATTCGAAGATTTTTATGTTTTTTTAATGCACAAAAACTATTTTTAGGCTTTTAACGTTTTTTGTGCATTAAGAATTCATTTTTATGCTCAACTTCTTTTGACTTTTTGCTTTAAACTTTGATGCCGCATCAAACTAAAACAACTTGAAAATTTTATGCATGAAAAAAAATTTGCACACCAAATTTCAGCTTTTTGTGCATCAAATTTTGTTTTTTGTGCATTAAAAAAACATAAAAAACTAATAATTAAGAAAACATTCTTCACAACTTTTTTATGCACCAACATATCTGATATTATAGAATTTTTCCAAAAATTTTCGAGAACTTTTTTAAAATCATGTTTAGATGGTTAGTTAGTTAGTTAGTTAGAAATATGGATTGATCTCATCCATTAGTTTTAAATCAATGGTTGAATATCCTTCTTATCCTTCTCACAAAAAAAGTCTTTATATTTTAACTCTCCCCTATGTGTATATATATATATAGGTATAATTATGACTTGAAACCACAGTTTTGATCCCAGTCATATCCCAGTCACATATTTTAGCCAATAGTATTTCAGAATGTCCTAGAAAATCTCTAAATTCCACGAAGTTCTGATTTGAAATTGCAGTTTTTTGAAAATCGCGTTTTGGAAACACAGTTTTGAAATCTGCCTTTGAGAATTGCGTTTTAAAGGTCTGGACCGGTCCGGTTCAAGTCTGGGCTGAACCTGGTTTGATCTGAACCAAGTTGAGCCGGGTCAGTTTTTTTGAAATTTATTTAATTAATTTTGTAAATTCGTATTTAATAAGAAAGTAACATTTTAATTTTGAATTTTCATAGTTAATTAGAAACTAATTTTTAAAAATCGTATTTTTCTAAAAAGGTTTATGTTAAGATTCGAACTCGTGACCTTTGAGTTGAATACAACCAGTATTACCAACTAGGCTAATGAAGTGTTTATGTTTTTCTATGAAAAACTTTAGTAATAAATTATACAAACGATATACATGCCTTACTATGAAACAGGTTTGACATATCTATATTATATAAAAGATATACATGTTAAAATACATCTGCATGATTTACGTAAATATTAAACGGGTTATACATATCTATTCCTTAAATATAGGTTTACAATTAAAAAATTAAGAATAAAACATATAGGCCTCCTTTTCCACAAACCCTAATTATGTATGTTCTTTTCCCTGAAACTAATCAACTTATGTTTGTTTATTGTATTTGCAGAATGTTGAGAGGCTTATATGCAGAATGTTGGAGGTCTACGTCGGATTAAGTGTTGTTTGTTGTTTTTTCTTTTGATGTTAGGTTTCTACTAAGGGGAATCCTGACCTGGTTGTATAGGTAAAAAATTGTATTACTTTTTCATTAGTATCACTTTTATGTGTTTTGTTTTTGATGAATTGAGTATTAGCTTATGGCTTCTGATCTAATTCGGCCACATAATTGATTTGCTTTAGCTTCTAATCTAATCAGGACACATATTTGTGTGCATGCTCCAGTTACCTCATGATGAATTGTAACCAGTTGATTTAAAGGAGCACATCAAATATGAGGTTACCAATAATTAAACATTCGGTGTGTAATTAATTTTTAATTTGGTTACCAAGTCTTGGGCTAACAGTTTCTGATGTTGGTTTATCTTCGAGCTTTGCGTTTTCTGATATGCAGATCAATTTAAAGAATGGTAATCCGAACTCTATTAAAGTTCTAATAAGCAATGTTATGGAAAAGACTAAAACTAAAGTGGCGCAGACGTGTATGAAAGGGGCACGTAGCAAAAGATCTAAGTGGTCTGTGTTTGAATTGTCAACTCCATTTTTGGATCGTAATGGGTCAGATGATAATCAACGGTCTGTTATGAGCAAAAGAAATTCTGCTGAAGCTGCGAGTGAATCCATTTTGAAAAAAAGAAAGGGCAAAGGGTCGGCTGATAATCAAGGTTCTTATGAGAAAAAAGGACATTTCTTTCAGGTGCGAGTGATCCTGTGTTGTAGCAACCCCAATTTGGTGAGCCAGTGATCGTGGTTAGGGACACTGAGAAATGGGCAAAAATATCAGTATGTCTTACTCACCGATAAAATGACCATGGGTGGAAGATAGAAAATATCTCTTTTGGTTGACCGTATAAATTCTGTTTGCATATTTCCAACTTGGCTGGTAACAAGTACTTGCTTTTTACTGTACCATTCAACTTGTCAGAGCAAGGCGCAATCACCAAGAGAATGCCAGCCATCAAAGAAATATCTCTGAAGTACTTGCTGTGCTTAAAGAATCCTACATCATCCATCAGTCGTATCTAGCAACTATAGGAATTTCAACTTTAAAGAGAAAAAGCCACTAGAAAGATATGGAAATATGATTGCTGGAAAAGTAGTCACAAACAACATTGGTGAAGGATCTTCCTTATCAAAACAGGTTAATTTAATTCGTAATCTTTTACTGATTCAATATAATGTTTTAGTAGAAGCCTAAATGTATAGATATAGCTTTGTAGCGCTGCAGTTTGGAAGACTAATATTTTCACTTTAATGTAGGGACATGATTGCCACTAATATTTTCTTTCTTTATGAAAATTAGCAATCAACTTTGCTTTTTTTTTCTTTTTAGGCATAAAATGACGTGTACTACCCATATTGACCCACTTTCATCCTGTTTGTCATATTAGTTTTCCCTAGGTCAAGAGTGTATAATTGAAAACACATATGCCACTTAAGACTGGCACATCAACTGATGTGGCCTGACTTTAATGTTTCTTTCCACACACCTGGCTCTTTTTTTATTTTCTTATTACTGCCTTTGCCATTGATATTTGCATATCTCTTTCTCCATTTTCTATCTCCTCTTTTCAAGTAATCTTGCAGTCATCTTAGTGTTCCATGATTACCTTTTTTAAAAATAGAACATATAGGCAAAGATTTAGATTGTATTTACTTTTTCCGATGTGTTTTGTTACAGCTTATAGTAGAAGAACATTATGGCCTTCAGGTGGCACACATTGGAATATAGCCACCCACTTTCTATGAGTCAAGGAAAGTTCGATCTGCAGTTGTTTTGTTAGAAACTTAACGCCTCCCAAGTCTTTAAAAAGGATTACTGTCGAATTGATGTATTCCATCGGCTTTTACAGACTCTTCACACCTAAACAAACAAGATTCATGTGTGTAACCTGGTACAACAGAAGAGGTAAAAAATGATACATGTGTTAGGAAGCTTTTTTTTTGGGCTTATTGTGTTCGAATAAATTAAATGGTCTATAAGTTCTGTAAATAAGTCAAACACCCCCTTAGTATAATGTAGAAACTTCGACCCACATATTAGTTACCCCTTACGCTGGAATAGGGGTGTTTGGTTGCTGTTATAACAGTAGCCAAACACCCCTTCTACTAACGAGTCAGTACAGGTGCAAGTCTATCATATGCAAATGTAGTGTCGAGGAGTGAGTCATTGGAAGAAACTTTGGCAATGGTGATGCAGCAAAAACTACTACCTGCTCAGTGAAACAAGACGGGTACATGTATGAACTGAATGCATAACCAACATAAGATGCTAATGTAGTGTTTGTATTTCTAATTCTAAAACATGGCAGATCCTGATGATTCCTGGTACATTTGACCCACCTCAACGTGCCTAAGGTAATTATATGTTTAAATTTTACGTATCTTTAGTCAACATCATTTGTGTATGTTTATTCAACTATTAAATGTTTCTAAAGCGAACTTTCCAAGGTCTACTATAGGGCGTTATCAGTTTTTGGCTCATTCTTATGGCTTATTTAAGGTTGTAAGATTAAGTAGGTTATCTAATAAAATCATATACACATCATATGATTTTTAATATTAGTACTTTTTTATCGAATTAGTTCTTTTTAAACACTCTTAAAAAGAACAATATTTTAATATTAGCGAACTATTGGTTCTATATTTTGTGTGTTGCAGGCATTAAGTTGTTGCAGGCATGTTTACTTTACAGAATCAGGTTATGTGTTGGTTGTGATATTTGTGGGTAATCACTCTTCATCATTTCTGCTTTTGTAGCATGAACAAATGTTATTTTTCTTTGATAAAGTATCTACTTATTAGTATTTTCATGTAGTCCTGACATCTAAAAAAGATTTAATGGTCAATAAAATTAAAAATTTCATGGCACGTCATCAAGATTCAACACATTTGATCTTGAAAAGTCGAATGGTCTTGATTCATATTTAAGCCCTCATGTTACAATATATTTATTTAGATGGTTAAACCATATAAACCAAACAACGTAGATTACCACAGACATACTGAATCGCAACAAGAAATCCAATTCATAAAACCCCTGATGATAACAGAAACAAACTTCAATACAAACACAATTTATTGTTTAATAACCAGGTAATGACATCCAACATTAAAAAACACAATTTAAAGTCACTCTCCTAGCATAACAGTCCCACAAGCCATAAAATATAACTGATTAAATAAGACAAGATAGAGCAGCATAACCTCTTTATATTATTCTTCGCTTTCAGAATTCACGCT
The DNA here is from genome assembly GCA_025667525.1 of Glebionis coronaria. NCBI lineage: Eukaryota > Viridiplantae > Streptophyta > Magnoliopsida > Asterales > Asteraceae > Glebionis > Glebionis coronaria. The sequence goes on from JANFOE010001220.1 coordinate 108,859, forward strand.
CTGAAGCCATTCGAGAAAAGGCTTAGTATTATTCCAAATCTGGGAGACCTTGTTGCCACAAATCAATCCCTCCTCATACCACTTCACAACATATTCCTCCTCCATAATGTCAGCATCATAGAGTGCTTTCAGAACAAGTGGCATCTCCTTCACTTCAGTTAGGTTCGCCTTCCCACAAAACTCCTCAACAACCCGTAAAAGAACCAGATGTGGATCCTCCCCTTCTGCCACAACAACTGCTACATAGTTTATACACAAAATTAGTATCAAAAATCCAATCCAAATACAAGTATATATGATATAAAGATATGGAAAGTCGCAATAAAGATTCACATGTGAGCTTAAAAGCAAATATCCGCTAAAACAATAATAGCGATAAATTTAAAGCAATTGGTGTCACACAACAGTTAATGCTAAAATCTACGTACCTAAACTAATAACACAATCAGATTAATAAATGCTAATACTATACAAGAGAACTAACACATATAGAAATTTCAGAAACCAAACAAGAGCATATAATCAGATACTGTATCAGCTAACTTAAAACGACTTGAAAAAATTGGTATTAATTCGTGATGTAAAAATTGGAAATGTAGATACTGTACCCAACTGAAATTATAGGAAGCGATGCCTTGGACAAGACACTCGTGCGGGCATGTTCTTTTAGTGGCAATAGTGACTGGATATGATGCAACAACTCTGCTCGAACAACTTACATATCTGGAGTGAAAATAAGTTTAATCCTCTTCTCCACTTCCTCCATCTCTGCGTAATACCGATAAAAAGTACATTCGTTAAAAAGTGAGGTCAGTAAAAGACAGGGTTTCTATTCACTTTTGGAGTAAAATTTAATGTTACTGGTATTGTTTGGGTGGGTGTTGATAGTCAGAACCAATATGTTACCTCAGGTCAAATGCTGGTTTGTCTTTCACAAAGTAATTTATGATACAGGTTTGTGTATTATTGGCCGTGCTATGCTAATACTGTGTTTTTATCAAAATACTTTAAAAACTATGTCTGAAACATATTGAGAACAGCTGCTGCTGTTGGGCGATCCTTTGGATGAACTGATCGTATACTCTTCACCATTTTTCTAGCGTTTTCTGATATTAAAGACAATAGATAGCTATCCATAGCTTTCATTATAGCGTCGAGTATGTCACTCTCTGATTCAATAAACTATCCCAAACAATATTTATGGAGGTAAAGAATGAGCTGAATAATAGCACTTTTTGATGTTATTACTACCTGTGGTAAGCTCCGGTCTAGCACGAAACCTTAACCTTGTGGGATCATAGCTTACTATGCATTTTACTTTTTAGATAACCTGATAATATCAAGATTTGTGAGAACAGATGTTATTCTCCTGCCAACACTTGGGGTTCTTACCTTAAAGGTAGTCATGCTTGGAGCAACCTTTTTTATTGCATCCCAGTATACACAACTCATGACACTTTATAACAACCCTATGTTATAGTGATGGAATATCAAAATTTTATAGCGGAAGGATTCAAGTCTATGGGTACACCTCTTTCTATCATTAACGAATTCATATATATGAGTCTTTGTGAACCTTTATTAGATAAGATAAGAAATCCCAATACTGAATCTTGAAAGGCGAGAAAAAGAAGAAAAAGAAGAAAAAGGTAGAAATAAAAAGAAGAAACCTTTTCCTGAACTAATTTAGCTATTGAAGTTGTTCATTTGATGATTGTATGTTAAATCCTTGATTTTTTTTCTTAACAGTTTTTAGTTTGAATAGAAAAACATTACCATTGACGATTGCTGGTGTTATCTTTTAGGAAAACCTTTTAGAGCTAATGGTCATATTTTCGATGTGGGTAAACCTAACGAGTAAGTTACCATTAGACAACTTGCTGAAATGATGACCAAGGTAACACCATCTTTGTCACGGTGATAGGGTATTGGGAATATCAGAATGCTTAACAATGTTTCTGTAGTATATCTTAATGCACCATCTCATATAGCATAATGCACCGTCTCATATGACAGGTTTATGCAAAAGTAAGTGGATAAGATTCAATACAGACAAAGAAAACATTATTTCAGTTTTTTTATAAAGAAGTATATCATGAGCTGACCCTTTTTAATTAATGTTCCATATCGTTAAGTTGTTTAAAAACGTCCAATATCGAGATTTTATAATTTCTAAAGTGAGATGTACTACGAGTGACCTGTAAGTATTCTCGGAATCAAATTTGTTGTTGGAGAAATAAGGATTGTTTGGATCAGGTCATAATAGAAAGAAAAAGTATATGGAGCAAACTGAAAGTAAATACATATCAGGTCATTGCAAGATGAGTTTACTAAACATGTGAGAGAGTGTTTAAAGCAGGATTAAATATATATATATATATCTTGCATAAACGAAACGTCTTTAGATCAGGTTACTAACAATTGTAAGGATATGGTGTGTTTAGGATCAGACTACTTCAGCAATAATGTGTGTTTGAAGATGCTTAAAATCTCATAATCAAGTTACTGCATATATAACATACTTTGTTTTTCATGTGTAAGTTTCAATAAAGAATGCTTAACCTCAGTCAGTCACTAAAATTAGGGATATTGTTCATTACTTGGGTTTTAAATACTTATCATTTAAAATATTATTAAAAATCATAGATTGGAGTTTACCATCGAGCTTGGTTTCATCGATTTGCATCCGCCAACATGGTGGTGGCTCCCCAACTTCACAGCAGTTTCACAGTAACCCATCCCAGATCTACGAACCACCGCCATCTGGGTTTGGTGAACCTTTCAATTATGGGGATTCTCAGTATGGGTCACCTCGGAAATCCCAACAACTTTCCCCCTAACATGTGTCCAGGCGGTCCCAGTGGTTACCCACAGCTCCCTACTGCTAAGATATTGCCTCAATCCCTTCCTACTGATGTATTAGTTGGTGGTAGTGGTGCTTTGTAGTGTTTCACTCGACCTATATGTCATGTCGTAAAATTGACCCCATCCCATATCACTCAATTGTAACTACAGGCATAATGCTTTAGTATGTTTATGAACCAGGAGGCCATTAATGCTGAAGTAGTACAACATTACGGGTTTAATCAGTAATCTTAGCTAAAAAGGGAAGTTTACTCTTCAATAAATAAAAAGTATACATGTGCGCATTGACAATTCAGTTATCTTAAATTACTTAACAACTAAAATATAGCATATAAAATTCACCTTTCGGGCCAGTTGACCGTTTACCAACAAGTTTCGGCAAACCAGTATCAGAATTACTACACCTTTCAATTTGTTGTGGCGTATCAGGTGTTCTTTCACGTTACAGATATTTTGTCTGATATGATTTCAAAATATCTTATCAAATCAGTGAAACGAGGGCGGGTGAGGGACCACCATTGTAAACGTATTGTATTCCTATTAAGATTTTGTTATTCTGTATAAACTATATTTATATGGTTTGTTATTTGTTGTCCTCCTTTGTTTATCAGGTGGTCATTAGCAAAAGTAGGCGTTGGCAATTGGTACTTGGTGTGATTATCAGAAATATGGGATGCACTTCAGACCTGCTATAGAGGCTAACTTAATCCTTGCGCAACTGATAGTAGATAGTGCAGGTCATAATTCAAAAAGCTTACTGGCCAAACACTAATTTGTTCTCGTGTTTGTATCGCAAGGTAGTGAATGATCGTGAACCTGCTATATTAGACTGATATATGGGATCTGAGCTGAATTTTATGGTCTCTTCTGCGTAGCAAAGCCGAATGGGCCGATTTAGAGTGTCTTGGATATGTA